>PVIC010000900.1:0-104338 GCA_004025085.1 Thryonomys swinderianus | reverse complement strand
CCCAGCATTGTATGTGGTTACCAGGGACCAAACTCAGGACCTTACACTTTCGAAGCAGGCGCCAGAACCACTGAGCTAACCCTCCGGCCCAGCACAATGGTATATTGATGTATTCTTTCTTTCTTTTTTTTTTTTTGGTGGTGCCTGGTATCAAACTCAGGTCCTTGTGCATCCAAGGTTGGTGCGGAACCACTTGGGCTAAATCCCCAGCTGTGCGTGTATTCTAGATGGATATAATAAGCCTGTTAGGTATTTCTGTGATGTGCTGTTCATTGTAGAGAGGGTTCCTGCTTCCCTTCATACACAAATTGTCCCTGCACCAAATTCACCCAACTTTCCTGATTTCTTAAACTGTTTCCCAGGGCATGTGTTGGAACTTCCGGTCACTACACTGAAGCACCCACTGACCAGATCACTGCTGGTTTGGTCCGTCCCTCTCCTCAGCCCCCCACGATTATGCTCTCCCACTTCCTGCATCTGGGGGTGTAAGCAGAAGGCCTCGTCCTCCCCCCAGTACACCACTGCTCTTGTCCATTCATACATTTTCCTCTGCCTTCTCTGTCAGGAAAGTTCACAAAGGCTGTGAAGGAGATAAAAAAATTCTTTCTGTTGTTAAAATTACAAATCAGAGTAATTGAAAAGCACTTAGCAAAGCACTTTCATTTTCTTTCAGTTCAGTCAACTCAGAGCCAGGAATGGGCCCAGGAGGCTCACTTTGTCCTTCCTACCAGTGTGCCCCGAGGTGCCTAACAAATCGGGGACAGAGCTCCCCCGGGAACCCAGGGCTGGCAGGTGGCACGACTTCCTCTCATCTCTCACTCAAGGGCAGCAGCTGCTGCTGGAGGCCATGCCCACACCTGCTTCCCTGGACTGCTGCTGCTCCAGGCCCATCCCGGGCTCGCCCAGACCGGGGCCTTGGCCCTGGACAGTACACACAAGCTCAGGAGATGCACATGGAGCGGCCCGAGCTGCCACGTCTCCTCCCTGAGGCTGCTGCTGGGGCTCTGGACTCCCGACCTCTCCGGCAAGCCCGGCTCAGCGAGTCGTTCTGTGATCCCTCTGTAAGCCGGAGCCCGGCTGGCCTCGCTGTCTTCCATCCTCACTGTGTCCTGCCATGGTGTGACGGTACCTCTCCATCTTGCCCCTTCCACCGAACCAGCTCCCCTGGGTGACGCGCAGCCTCTGCACCGACACTTTACACCCACTCTTTCTCCTCCCTACAGAGTCATCACAAAGGCCCTCTACCACAGGACCTTTGCGCATACTGGTCTTGCCGCCTGAGTCACCCACACTCTTTGTGGGCCTCCTAACTCCTTCCACACTTTGCTAGGGAGTGCCCACTTCATGTGGTGACATGGGTCAGGGCAAAGGATGCCCCTAGGTATGTTCTGATAGAGAGGGAAGAAGTGATTGGCCACAGAGAGGGGGCAGCCATGTGAGCTGGACAAGGTCGCAGACACAAGCACAGGGGTCAATGCACAAAGAGGACATGGTGGTGAGAGCTGGTGACACATCTGCTCTGGTCGCTTCTATTTTCCTTATGATATTGGAAGCAGGATCCTCAGAGGAGGGGCAGAAGGGTTGGAGGCTGAGGGAGGCCAGAGGTGAAATGTGGCCGTGAGCCCAGAGCAGGAACAGACCGGGCTGCGCGTGTGACATGCTGTGTATGTACTGGCGGTTCTGGGCCCCTTTAGGGGGTCTGGGTTCTCTCCAGCTGTGTGAGATGGATGACTTGCTTTTAGCCAGTAGGGGGTTAAGGGTGAGTGCAAAAGGACAGGGGGAGGTGGTACTTGTGAAGATGGAAGGCAGCCTCTAAGTGGCTGGCTAGCGGGGGGTGGGGGCAGGGCCTGAGGGCAGTGGGGTGGGGGAAGGTGCGTGTGTTCGCGTTCGTGTGTGTAGCCAACGCGCTGGAAGCCTTAAGCACAAGGTCAGGGAATTGTCACCATCAGGGGCTCAGGGGACTGAGCCGCAAGGGTCAGAACAGGCCATCAGGAAGTGAGGTACAAAAGACAGATCGAGGTGGGGGTGTACACGCAGTTACCACTGATCCCAAAGTCAAGGGTGAGACCCGATATGTGGATGGATCAGGTGGAGAGATGACATTCGGTGTATTTGGCGATGGGAAAGGTCATACAAATTAACAACAAGGCAGAAGCAAAACATTCCCTCTTATTTTCTGTACACATCAGAGATATATGAAGAAACTGCCTGCCCAGTTAAAAATCAAAGTGCAAATGATACAGCAAATTATCCTACTAAGCCCCAAATCATTGGTTTTTAGAAATTATTGGTGTGATCTTTGGATGACAAGCCTGTTACAAGCTAAACGATGGCCCTGTCTGGCCACGATTTGACACGGGAGCCACACCAGATGCTGCCCCTCTCCCTGCTGCAGCGTGGTTTGGTCTCCGAGAGTGTGTTTAGTTCTCCAAATTGTTCATCAGTGTTCACAGATCTGCCTGTGAAACTGATACTCGGGACAGTGTCCAGCAGCCCCAGGAGGCCTGGACAGGAGCAGGACGACCCTCCCTGGAAAGATGGGGAGTGGGAAGGGGCAGAAGGCATGGGGGCAGCAGGAAACACCTGCTTTGCCTGCCCACCCAGGGGCGTTGCCCGTCCTCCTGCAGGGCGGATGTGACTGGGCTGGGCTTGGGCCTTACAGAGCTGCAGGTCCTGAGGACACGGCTCTGCCCTCTTCCCTGCGCTGGGAGGATGGATTGGCATGATTTAATCAGCACTTAACAACCAAACGGTGGCATGGTCTATGGCATGCAAGATCCTTGGGGGTGAGTGGTCAAGGTCAGGCACAGGGGGCACTGGCTGCTGGCTTTGGAGTCTCCAAGGACGATAGGGTGGCATTGAAGGGGGGCAGCGAGCAGGGCTGGCACCCGCAGGAAAGGAAGGACTCCAGGCACAAAGAAGGTGGGGTGGGTGTGGAGCAAGGGCCTGGAAACAGCACCGGGGAGACCTGGGCTGGGGGTGACAAGTGTCTGGAAGTGAGCAGAAGGAAGTGGCCATGGGAAGAGACACATTTCCATCAAGCAGGAAGAGAGGAGGCCAGGAAGATGGGGCACAAATGCCAGAGGCCCCATGGCAAGGCTGGGAGAGGGGAGACTGGGTCAGCTCAGCAGATGAAATAGCTCGGAGGGACAGGCATCTAACAGTGAGGAGAGACAGGGTACACCAAGGCATGGACCCTGGGGATGGGGTGCGGATGCAGCGGAGGATTGGGAGGCAGAGTTGGGGGTCTCTGGAAGTCCCCGGACCTCGGTGGGCCCTGATTCAGCCTGAGTAATGGACGGTAGGGCCAAAGCTCACTGAGCACCACTGTCTCTGTGGCTGGTGGCACTGGAGCCCATCGCGTGGCTTCAGGAACACGAAGGGCCAGACGCTGAGAAGTCTGGCTTCTTACATGCGGACTTCCGCTGAGTCGGCTTCTTCTGTAAGTAGTCCCGGGGGTGGCGGAGGGAAACCTCTCCCGACCTCGGCCCTGCCGGGCCTCACGCTGGGGCGGGAAAGTTAGAGCTCGCAGAATGGAGAGGGCGCCCTGGTACCAGGAGAACGCACCAGGCCGTAGGACAGCACGGCCCCTCGACCGAATCAACGAGCTGTGTGCCGCACTCCGCACAACCTGCTGAGCACACGGAGGAAAGTGGGTACATTCTGCCCTCCAGGCGCTTGCGGTCGGCGGAGGGAGACAGAACGGAGGCTGTGCTGCGGCTGAGCGGGATGAGCGGGACTTTGGACCCAGTATGGTGCAGGGTGCAGCCCGAACGCACGGCGGCATGGATGCAGGGCACGTGAGTGTGTGGGCGATGCGGCGCCCCGGAAGCAGGCGGTGGGGTGTCGCGCACGTGGCGGGGGGGGAATTGGGCGCAGAGGTGCGTGTGTCTGCTGGCGTGTGACGAGCAAGTGCGGGAGGGGTTCAGCAACCACGCGTCTCGCAGCACCCTAGGAGGCCCGCGGGGCCTTGCTCACTCCAAAGCCAGGGACCTGGGCAGGCCCGGGCTGCGCCTTAGGCAGCTGGAGCGCTGCCTCCCGAACTTCCCTGGAGTTTGGGTTCGCAGGTATTAAGTAGTTTAAAAGAAGGTTTCATCAGCTTTGTCAAAAGCACATTAATATCTCACAACACCAACTGCTGTCTTGTTTCTTTAGATACAATAAGCTCCTTGTAAACCTGGTCATTAGGGGCCGCACACCAGCTGGTTTATTTTCACATATTCATGAGAACTGAAAAGGCCGCCTCAGAGCCCGGAGGCCTGGGGAGGAGGCTGGCTAAGTAATTTTTTAAGTGAGGCAAATGAAGGGTTTGGTGAGGCTGGTTTTTCCGTATCTCAGACCTTTTCTGCTCCTGGCCTTTGCTGTCCTGGCAGGGCCCTCCCTGACGGTGGGGACTTGGAGCCTGGAGAGGGTGGGCCACGCCCGGCCTGCTCCTAGATGGAGCCACAGCGCTGCTCTCAGCTGGGTAGGAAGGAGGGCGTGTGGTTTTCTTACATTCGTTCAGTTCTTTTATTGTTTTTTGGGACAGGCTCTCTCTCAGTGATCTCTCCATGATCCCCCTGCCTCAGCCTTCTGGGTGCTGGGATTACGGGGGTGGGGATTATAGGAAGATTCCATGGGTAGTTCTGACTGCTACTGTGTGCCGGGTACTGGGCTGGCTCCTGGCAAGGCTATGATGGGACAGGAGGGCTGCTGTGCCTGCCGTGTTCCCTGCATTTACTCCCCCGTGTCCTCAGCACTCAGGGTGGAACACAAGAAGCACTTGCGCAGTTGATGGTGGTGGGGCCGTATCTCGGCCTGACTTTGCCTCCCGCGGTGACTTAAGAGGCTCTGTCGGTGGGGTGGAGGAAGAGATTGGGCTCTGGATGCCGAGGAATCTGGCGTCTCTGCTTGGTCCCTCTAGCTATGAGCTGTGTGTGTCTGTGCAAGGCAGGCGCGTGCCACTGAGCTAAATCCCTGGCCCTTGGGACTTTTATTTTCTTGAAAAATCATTACCGCGATGGCAGGTCTTTTAATGAATGATAATGGCTACGTGACAAAAGTGTACTGAACAAATGAACAAAGAAATCTGTGTGTCTGCTACACAGTTCAGTTCTCTTGCACAGACCAGCAGTGTGTCAAGTCTTAGACTCACTGGGGCACCAGGATCTGTTGTACTTCTCTTTTTAAAGTCTCTTTGACAATATCCAGCCATGTGGATGTGCCACAGCTCAGCGACTGATCTTATAAATGTGTCCTGAAGAAACCCTTGCATGTATGCACGCCAACAGGTAGACGAGAAAGTTCCTAAAAGTGCTGCTCGTCACAGTGGCGCGCTAGGAATAAGCCACATTTCCTGTTACCAGAAGTGTGACAGTGTCTCAGAGCCTGTGGATGGAGATGGCGGTTCCACAGCCGACCCTAGCTTCACAGGCAATTCAGATGAGAGCCACAGTTTAACACTGGATGGCAGCTGTGAAACAATCAAATTCAGCTGGGCATGGTGGCTCATGCCTCTAATCCCAGCACTCGGGAGGCAGAGGCAGGAGGGTTGCCATGAGTTGGAGGACAGCCTGGACTACATAGTGAGTACAAAGTAAACTACAAAGCAAGACCCTGTCTCAAAAAATTAAAAAACAAAACAAAACAAGCTGCAGAAAAATACATGTAGCATGATTTCATTTTCGCAGTTAAAAACACACACAACTAGCTTGTAGATCATTCCCAAATACCGGTTGTTCTTAGGTGTCAGCAGGAGTTTGGTTCCAGGACATCCTGTGGGTAGCAGGGTTGATCAAGTCCCTTCAACCAAGCACAAATGCAGCATCCAGATTCAAATTGCTAGTGTGTGCGTGCATGCGCATGCATGTCCATGTGTCTGTGTAAAGGAAAAAGTGAGGCCCGAGGCAGGGAGGGTGGGCAACTCTTCATTAAGCCGGGGATGGTCCATTTTCTAACTTAGTGTCGAATGCATGAGTCTCACTTGGTTTTCAGCTCTAACCCTTGCCATGATGGAGCTGTCCGGCTGTGTCTCATGAGCCTGACCTCTCCATCTTTCCACGTCTCATCTGGAACTTGGCTTCTCAGGAGAGGGACTCTACTTCCTAGTCCCCCTTGCAGCTAGAGGTGGTTCTGTGACTCCATTCTGATAAATGGAAAGGGTGAGATTTGTCCTTCAGGAGACAGGATGTGCCCTTGTGACCCTTTCCCCCGGGTACGTGGCGCAGGGAACTCTGGTTCCCGTGTGCCTGGAGCCTGGAGTGCCCTGTGACTAGAATAAGAAAATGGCGCTCTGGGCCTCACTCCTGTAGCGGGCCCTGCCAGCCGGGGATTGCTTGTGTTCAGAGTTGTTCAGTGAGAGAGAAACGAACTCCTTTTTATTTGAGTTAAACACCTCGTAACCCAGCCTAACCCTATGGAACAGTTACATGAATTGTCTTTTTTATCTTGCTTATTTTCTAAAGTAAGTTTTATTTTGTATGTTTTAGGGGTACAACATGCTCTACCCCAGCTATACATCGTAAAATGATTACCATAGCAGAGCAAATCATCTCACATCATTATCTGTCTTCTCCCAAGAACAGCTGTAATCTCAGCAAAAATCCCACATCTTTCAGTTTGTCCATCCTGTGTATTTACTACTTTGGATCATTTGACTGTGTTTCCCAATTCACCACCTGCTCTTTGGTAGCAGCTGTTTCATTCTCTATCTCTATATATTTAAACTTTAAAAATAAGTTAAACAGAGAAATGAGGCCTGTGATAGTTTTCTTTCTGTCTGACTTATTCTACTTAGCATCAGGTATTCCGGACCATCCATACTGTAAATCACAGGGGCCCTCCGTCTTAAAGGCTATATAATATTCCTTGGTGTGTATGTATGCACGTCTATCAGTTTTGTAGGCAGTCGTCTATAGATGGACACTCAGGGTGTTTCTACATCTTGGCTATTGTTACCATAAACTCAGGAGTGCAGATGTCTTTATGAGGTGGTAGTTTCTTCTCTGGCTGTGTGTCCAGATAGGGATGCCTGGATCATGTGGTAGATCTCATTTTAATTTCTTTAGGAAGCTACGTGCTGTTTTCCATAAGGACTGTACCTGACCATACCCCTACCCCCAGCACATGAGGGCTTCCTCTTTTGGGCACAGCCACCCTAATGTGTGACATGGTGTTTCATTGTGGTTTCCATTTGCCTGTTCCTGATGGTTTGTCATGTTAAGCACCTGTTCGTGTACCTCTTGGCCACTTCGGCATTGTTTTTGGAGAAATGTCCATTCAAGTCTTTTGCCCATTTTAAAATTGGACTATGAGGTTTTTTTGCTATTGAGTTATGTATATATTCTTTATACATATATTGTATATAATCTTTCCCCAAATCTCAGGCTATCTTTTCATATTTATTTATTTATTTATTTATTTATTTATTTATTTATTTATATTTTTGGAGACAGGGTCTCGCTTTGTAGTTCAGGCTGGCCCTGAGCTCACTATGTATCCTAGGCAAGCTTCGAACTCAGCAATTCTCCTGTCTCTGCCCCCCGAGTGCTGGGATTACAGGCGTGAGCCACCATGCCCGGCACTGTGGTATGTGGTATTGATTGCTGGTGGGTGTGAGTCTCCACATTGTATGTGGTTTCCAGGGATTGAACTCAGGACCTTGCACTTGCAAGGCAGGCGCCGGAACCACTGTGCTAATCCTCTGGCCCAGGCTATCTTTTTATTTTGTTGATTGCTAAATAGTTTCATATGTGTTTAATGTTAAACACATTTAAAGATTCTTTTTAAATGAAAGACCAGTGATTGAAATTTCAGTGGTTGACAGGTAGTAGCTGCCTACTAAATATTAAATAATTGACAGTTGAACAAATTAAAAGATGCTGCAGTGCCTCTACCACCTCTGTGTTTAAGGACCAACTGTCCCCGGTCAGTGTCAGCTGTTTTGTGCCTGAGAGAAAGAGGTGCGGGGCATGATGGGGTCTGAGCACCGTGGGGTCAGTCCGCCTTCGACACGGCGAACTGGATGGGGCAGGTCAGACCTGGGACAGCGGAAGCGCGTGATAGACCCAGCGAGGGTGAGGGAGCCCAGGGCTGCGGGTGCTGAGACACGGGGAGAGGGGACCAAGCGGCGGTGGTCAGGGCCTCCCAGGGTCTGGCGGGGGGGGGGAGGGCTTCGTCCCAGGATGGGGGTGGAGAGGGTGGAGACAGCTGGTGTAACCGGGCCGCACAGGTGGCCGCTGTCTAACCACACCTCCCCTTCCAGGCCAGGCCACTCCCCTCCTCTCTGCTTTTACCTGCGGGACCATCCATCTGCCAGTTAAGCACAGGCGACCTCGTGACAGCACGTGAATCGCTGCCGTGTCTCCTTATGTCAAGTTTCATATGTCGCTTTCCTACGAGAGCTGCATTCAGGACAGGGACTGCGTGCGCCTTCTTCCTCTTGCCATTGGGTGTGGGGGACTCTGATTTTATTAAGAATCTGTGGTGTCAATAAGCACATACTGCCGATTTAACTGTCACATCCGTGGCCCTCAGGTAGGTTGTGCTGTGAGCCCGCTCTACAGGGAGGAACGGAGGCTTGCAGAGGTTGACACAAGGCGGCTGCTATTTGAAGCAGTCTCAGGACCAAGGCTGAGAGGTTACTGGGGCGTAAGACTTGGGCACATTGTTTACCTTCTTGGGCCTCAGTTTCTTTACTGAAAAATGGGATAATAATGTACCTCACGGTTTCTTGTGAGGGTCAAGGAAGTTAACATCCATGCACGGGTTCACAACGGCGCACACCCCAGAGCGCTTAGTGTCTTTCTGCCAACATGACTGTCGTTGTTGCTGTGACGAGGGTGGCCTTGTTTAGTCTAGAATGAACAGGATGTAACTCGAGGTATTTCCAGAGGTGTGAGAAGATCATTTAGAAGGAAGAATGTTCACCTGCAGGGCTTTGGTGTCCTCGTATGTCCCTCCCCAGGAAGGCAGTCTGCCCCAGAAGCCATTTGGGGAAATGGAGATGTGGGCATTGGGTGGGTCTCGTTGGCAGGCTTCAGTCCCCTAGGACTTGGCCATCTTTGGGCCAAGGTCAAGAGGCTCCAAAGTGGAGGGCGAGACCTGGTCTGTAATGATCGGTGAATGGATTGGCTCAGAGCACCTGGCACAGCCTTCTTGGTCACAGGCGCTGGGCGAGGGGAGGGGATGAGAAAGTCGGAGTCTTTGCTCTGAAGGCGTCACAGTGTGAGAGGAGGGGTGAGGACGAGAGCAGAGAGCCCGAGCTGGTGCCCTGTCACTGCGTGTGTGTGGAAGAGAGGCCGGGAAGCTCTCGGGGGGCCACCCGGGCCTGTGCTGCCTGGCTGGGGAAGAGGCACCCTGCCACCACCTCTGGCCTGCCTTCGGCTGTTCTGCTTGCCTTTGAGAAGGCAAACGCTGTTTGCATTTCTGTCATTTAAAACAATGTGGTGTTGTGACACTCTGCAATCTGAAGATAAATGTTTAATAAAAGGATTCAATTTGATATGATGTCGGAACTTAATTAGATCCACAATGCACAGAGGGCTCGGCGAGCCCTTCAATTAGGAGCTACTTAAGGGTCCTGTGCAGAGGGATCCACAGCGCTTCCGAGGGGCTGTGGGGGCTGGGATGGTACCTCGCAGCCTGGACGCCTGTTCTCAGCAGTCTGGCTCAAGGGCCCTGCCTTCTGCCAGGTCTTCGAGTGGGGCATGGAGGGTCCTGGTTGACTCTGTGCTTGGAAGCCTGAATTTGTTAGCACTAAGCTGCAGCATGTGGCCGTAGAATAATGGTATGAATTTGACCTACTTGAGGCTCAAGCCCATCATCACCCAGGTCAGATGAGGAGCCCTAGAAGCCAGCTATAGTTAGGAATCTGTCTTTAAGCCCACTTGGCCCTCAGTCCAGGGTCACTGAAGGTCAAGGCTGCTGGAAACTGGTGAGTAATCACATTTGTGGCCTCAGCCAGGATAGACATGACATAGTTATTTGGCTACGGTGGTGATTAAATAGGGTTGGTAGAATCTCCACCATCCAATCAATGTGGCCGATGTGGTCCTTCCTCTGGGGTCTCTTGGGCCCTCTTGGTGACTCAAGGCAAAATCCTGCAACCAGGACATCTCCAGGATGTGGCGTCAGCCCCGTGGCCAGCTCCCGCCCCTCTGGTCTTTCATCCCAGTTCCAGGATATGGAAACAACAGCAGTCAAGAAAGTACAGACGTGGGAGTACGAGCTGAAGCGCCCCAGCCCTGCCTGCTATGAGATGTGTTGGTAGAACATTGTCCCTACTCTGTAAATGAGGTGCTGTGATGATTACAGACCACAAATAAGGCAGGAGTTTCCAGGGTGTAATGGGTGATGCTTTAGGTTCCTGTCTCTCTCTGCTTCCTTGCTGCCACGAAGTTAGCAGCCTCCTCCACCACACCTGCCCTCGGTCGTGCTGCATCTCACCACAGGCCCCAAATTACAGAGCTAAGTGACCGTGGATGGAACCTCTGACACTGTGAGCCAAACCAAACCTTTCTTTCCTTAAAGTTGTTTATCTCAGGCATTTTGTCACAGTGATGGAAATCGGATGAATATGAGTCTTAAGTGTGTCGTTAGAAGGTTAAATTCCTACTTTGCATTAGTGACTTACAAGAGTATTATGTGCATAGTAGGAACTCAGCATTAGCCATTACTATTTATTATTATTATTAATATTGAGAGTATGTGACACATGGTAAGTGCTTAAAAATAGTAGCAGTTACAGCCACATTGAGAATGGCTTTTTACTTTGCCTAGGCTAAGAACCCCCAGTCTCCTGGGTCTCTGAGGCCATTTCCATGATTATTCAGGGCCGTTATCATTCATTGTTTTACATACAGTTTATAGAACCCTGAAATCTCATCTTCTGGGAGGAGAGAAGGTGACCTCAGGGTAATGTTCTTCCCCCATCCCTGTCAGGAGCCGCACATGGCCAGGTACATGTCTCACCATGTTGCTATACACAAGCTCAAACAGTGCCCCCTCTAGGTCTCTTCAATCCTTTGCCACCTGCCAGGCTATGCCACTACTTAGTAGGCGTCTCAAATATTTTAAATCAATGAGTGAACGAAGGAGGCTAGAGGAAGGAAGCCTTTGTCTTAAGGTTAAGAGAGAGTGCATTTTGCAGATGGTTTACCAGCCACGGCTACCACACATGCCAGTTAGACATGTTTTTTCCCGCTAATACTGAGATTCCCCAAGCGTGCTTTGCTGATGTCAGCCTTGAGCAGGGCCTGTAGGAGATATAACACAGAGATCCCATTGCCAACTAAGTCTGGCAAGGGCCAGGCTAAATGAGGTTAAGCTTCCATACTGCAGGGCTTTTCTGAGCCTTGCCTATGCTAATCGCATTGTTAAACTCTAATGTGGGACTCGAATGCACAATCTTTCCAAAAAACTCATTTCGGTGCGGACTCTGTGTGTGTGTATGTATGTTTCTTTGGCTTACCCTTTGGTAAACACTGCACTAAATGAATTTTTGATTTCACACCTAGGCTTTCACATAGAGAAAGCAGAGGATAATGAAAAAGTAGGGTACAAAGTTCCCAACACATTTGTTTTCCTTAAGTGCCAGTGTGGGAGGCATTGGTGCTCGTGTCCCCGCAGTTAGCGTGCGCTTGCCTCTGCTGGGCCCTGGTGACCTCACTTGGCCCAGTTGGCCTCCTGGCTTCCTTGTGTGCCCTTTTCCCTGGGTATCTGGGACCCCTTGATGCTTAGTGCTCTTGCTCATTTTCCAGGCTGATTATTTTCCTCTGATTATTTTTTAAGTTTGCCATCCTTGGGGCTTCACCCCGGCCTTCTCTTTCACTCTCTACATGTCCCTCGGAGAATCCCGTCTCCTGTTTTCAACTATGTTTGATGACCCACAAGCCTCTGCGTCGAAACCCTCACCCTCTTCTCCCCGACTTCTTGGCTCATGGCTGTTTCCTAGTAACATCCCATATGTTTCTGAACCTCATCCTGAACTACTGTTGCCACAGGCCTTCTCAACACGTCGTGTCTTCATCCGGCCTGTTCTCGACCTGCAAATCTGGGAGTCGTCCTTAATTTCTGTGTCTGCACCCCTTTTCCTGCCAACTTACCTGTCCCTGAACACATCCCAAGGCACCTACGCCTTAGTCCAGACAACCGTCAAGTTTCTAGGGCATTATGGCGCCCTCCACTCTGCAGCCAGCCTTCCCGTTTCCCTCTCAGCCACACCAACCATGGTTTACAAAAGGAATCTGAGCAACCCCTCCCTGGTACTGCCTTCCTGTGGGATGGGTGCAGTCTCTTGGGCGTGGTCTGTAGGATCCATCCCAGTTTGACTGCTGCTTTGCTCTCCAGAAGCCACAAGTTGCTATCAGCCCATGGGCCCGCCGTGTCCTCTCCTGTTCCTAGACTTTTCCATGTGTCCCCATTCCTGGCCTTCCCCTCTCACCTGCCTCCTACTCCTTCATCTCTAGATCTTCTTGGTTGGCGCTTTAGCATTCACCTGATACCCTCTAGGATCGTTCCTCAAAGGGTCCTCGTCCTCCACCATCACCCCAAAGACCCTGCCTCTCCCACTGGCGACATTCCACACTGCCCTGAAATGCCTGCGGGTCTGGCTCCTCCCCTAGAGCGCTCAAAGGGCTCTGTGTTCGAGGTGCAGCCTCAGGCGCAACCCGGCCTCCTGCCCCTGTCTCCGGCTCACCCTTGCCTTTGAGCTGCCACACAGTGGGCAGGGTGCTGGGAGCGGCAGGTGGTGGGGACTGTGATGCCATAATCTGCCAGCTGGGTTTAGCGTGGCCAGAGAAGGCACTGAGGGAAGACATTGTACCTATTGACCAAAACGATGTTCGGGGTCACGGTGGTCCTGTGGCTTTTCAGTGACCTGTTTGCTTATCTCCAGCTGTGACCTGGAATTGGCAGCACTGACCCGTGGGCTGGCTGGCTGTGCAGGGCGAGCAGTGCTTCGGAGTCCACGGGCAGAGCCAGTGTCTCTTTTCCAAGCTCCCCAGGTCCTTGTCTCACCACTTGAATAGTGTCATGTAGATGACAAGGGCATCTGTCACCAGGCACTGTGACCTGCCCTGCTCTCTATGGGACGGCTGCCTTTGGAGCAGGGACTCTGAGCTTTGTTCACAGTGTGTCTCCATCACCCAGCCAGGGCCTGGGTTTACATTTGCTGCTCAGTGAATGTCTGAGAATGAATAGATTCACAGCCATAGGTCCACTACAGAATATAAAACTACATCTGATTGGTTGGGAAGGAAAGTATCTGTACAAAGTTTGTAGTGATTGGTTGGAATCTTACGTACAGCAGACCCATGAGCTATCTGCATGAATTGCTGCGCAGTGTATATTTTGTATCTCACTGGTATCATGTCTACAGAGCCTGGCCTAGTTTAGTCTGTGACACTCATGGCTTCTCCCACTCTGCTCTGCTTCACTACACTGGCTTCCCAGTTTTCCTTCAGTGTACCCCAGGGCCTTTGCACTTGTGGGTATCCTACCTGGAGTGCTCTTCCCTTGCATCCCCTGGACAATGCTCTCATTTCATTCAGGTTTCTGATAATAAATTAGTGGGTCATTCACAGAATTGTATCTTCTACTGGTTATTTAAATCATCTGGTCAAATAGAGGATAATATTTAAAAATCACTATTCATTACCTTTTGTTCCCTTGACTGAATTAATTTTACATTTATGTATTGACTCCCTCCCCCCATGAAATGAAAGCTGCTCAAATGCAGGGTCTTAGCTTTACCCATTGTTACTGCGTTGTGTTCACTGCAATGGCTGGCACACACATAATCAGTAAATATTTATCGAATGTCTGAATAAATCACCTGAACATTCTGCCCAATTCACCTTTTTGCTTTTCAAAGAAATAATGTCACAATTCTCTTAGCTAAAAAGAAGGAACTCAGATAGATGTGGTGGTGGATGCCTGTAATCCCAGCACTTAGAAGGCTGAAGCAGGAGGTTTATTGTAAGTTCAGGGTCAGCCTGGGTTGTATAGTATCTTATTAAAAAACAAAACAAAACAAAACCAGGGCTGGAGAGTTAGCTCAGTGGTTCCGGTGCCTGCCTCGCAAGCACAAGGTCCTGAGTTCTATCCCTGGTAACCACATACAATGCTGGGCATGGAGACTCACGCCCACCAGCCATCAATACCACATACCATAGTGCTGGGCGTGGTGGCTCATGCCTGTAATCCCAGCACTCAGGAGGGAGAGACAGGAGGATTGCTGAGTTCGAGGCTTGCCTGGGCTACATAGTGAGCTCAGAGCCAGCCTGAACTACAAAGTGAGACCCTGTCTCCAAAACAACAACAACAACAACAACAAAACAAAATCAAACCTTCAAAATCTCCCAAACCCAAAACCAAACCAAAACAAAAAAAACTGTGATGTGTATGTATAATGTACCAATAAAATGTACCAAAAAAAAAAGGAAGGTGCTCACTGATGTGCTACAATTCCAGGTAATAAAGTGTACCTTATTCTCCCCAACTATACATGTTGTAGAGTACAATCTTTATCCTTTATCCTTTCATTTTCAAACTTAGCAGAACAAGGAAATAATTTGCCTGAAAGACCCCTAACTAAGAAGCTCAGGTCATCTGACTGCAAATCTGGGGTCCCTGGAGTAACAGTGTTTCTGAATTCATCTTTTGTTCCCTTGACGTCCTCGTTGGTGTCACAGAGAGAAGCAACGCATACTTCGCATTGGAGTGGGTGAAGGTCAAGTGAGTTAATTTGGTGAAATGCTTAGAGAAGTGCTTGGCACACATGAGGAATTCTGTAAATGTTAGCTGTTGCCAAGTCATTTAAATACTGAGTTATGATTGAGATCTCTCTTCATTAGGATTCCAGCCTTGCATTTCGGAGGCCTTTTTCATGCAGCTGCATTTTAGGTGAGACTTATGCTAAACATCTATCATTTACCACTGAGATTTATCCTGCCAGGCCTGCACGGTGTGGGCCAAAGCCTTGGGGCTCCCTGAGCTTTGCTGTCTCCACGTGCTGATGTTGAGCTAGCACTTAAGTCTCCAGTGAGAGGAGACTAGAGTGTTTGTAGTGGAGGGCTGGACAGATTTGTTGCTAGACCTTTATCATTTATATCTGAATCTATCCAGAATTGATTTTTCTCTATGGTATGAGGTAGGGATTGAGTCCTGTCCCCCATGGGTCTCCAGATGGCCTGATACCATTTGTCCTGATGCCTGGCTTGGAATCTTCTCCTTTCTCCACATTCCCTCTCCCTTCCTGTGATCCCCTTTGAGCCTTCCATGCTAGTCAAAGGACAACTGGAACCCCTCTCTCTTAATTCACTCTTTGCTTCTTTCTTGAGATGCTTACTTTCTACTCTGTCAGGTGTTGTGCTGTGTGTGCATTGGGAATCCTAGACGCTGGTGAGAATGAATCTGAGACCATTTCTTCTTCCTCCAAGAAGGACAGGAGAGGTTGCGACTCATGTGATGGGTATTAGAAAGATGCCTGCGACTCCTGGATATGTGTAACTCAGATGCAACCAGCCTGGTGCTCAGTGAAGTTCTCCTAGTAGAATCAATCTATGGTTCCTCTCTGCAGAATGAGAAGCCAAGATCTTGAGCATGACTAGGGACTTGATAAGCAGGGACATGTGGTGGGGAAGTTGCCTTTTCCCCACCTTCTAGTCTCTTAGAGCCCTGGTGTATTTAATACTTCATGTTTGAATCTCACATTTACCTGGCGGGGGACTAGGAGCAGGTGTGTGTGTGTGGTATACTGAATGCCGGGGTTTCACACTGAGCTATGTCCCCTGCCCTTTTAATTTTTTTTTTCTTTTTGAGCAGGGTTTCACTAGTTGCTATGTAGCTCAGGCTGGACTCAAACCTGTGGTCCTCCTGCCTCAGCCTTCCAGAGTGCTGGGATTATAGGCAGGTACCTCCACATCTAGCTCATATGCTAGTTTTTTTTTGAGACAGGGTCTCGCTTTGTAGTTCAGGCTGGCCATGAGCTCACGATGTAGCCCAGGCAAGCCTGGAACTCAGCAATCCTCCTGTCTCTGCCTCCCGAGTGCTGGGATTACAGGCGTGAGCCACCATGCCCAGCATTGTGGTGTGTGGTATTGATGGCTGGTGGGTGTGAGTCACCACGCCCAGCATTGTATGTGGTTACTGGGATTGAACTCAGGACCTTGCGCTTGCGAGGCAGGTGCCGGAACCACTGAGCTAAACCTCCGGCCCTGCTAGTTTTTGTTTTTAAACTATCTCAGAACCCAGCAGTGGCTGAAAGTAGAGTAGTTGCTCTGTGCATGTTAGCTGGCAACAGACAGAGGTGTCATGTCTGTCTCTCTCGTAGCTGTGTTGGGGTTGGTTTAATCTGGGTATTTGCTCAAGGGAGGAGCCCAAGGAAGGTACCCCAATTTCTGGAAGCAGACACACCTTATGTGAGCCTTGACCTTGTCATGTACCACCTAGTTCTCACGGAGCCAGTTACCCATTTATCTGAGGCTCAATTTCCTCATCTGGAAAAGATACACAGTTGTAGCTATTTCCTAGGCATCTTATGAAGACGAAAGAAAGAAATACCAATCCCACTCCCTGGCACATAGTAGATACTCAGCAAAACACCAGTGTCTTTTTCCCATCTGAAGTTGAACAGGCAGCAGATACGGTCTGCTGGGGTAGCTGTGGGCTTTGGGGCCCGATGGGGCGCAGACCGATGTGATGGCCCCACCTCTGCTCCTTTCCCAAGGCTGCTCGTTCACCTGATGACTGGGGTGGTAGCGCCTGCTTTGGAGGGTTTCTGGGAAGTGTTTGAGATAATTTATGTGGAGCACCTGCCACATTCTGGGAGCGGTAACCATCCTCCATCAATCTAAGCCTGAGAAACCCTGTGGGCTTCAGCTCTTTGCCAGCAGTGTAAACGCGAGGCCTGAACTGCATCCACCTGGCGTAGTAGCTGATCAATAAACAAGCACTGAAGAGTCCTCTGGCTTCAGTGGCTGCACGCTATCCTCGATGCAGGGGGAGGGCGCGGGAGAGGGACGGGCAGGCACCTGTGAGTCGCGCGTGGTGTCACCTGGCGGCTTTCGGATGGGTTCCAGGGCTCCAGGTCCAGGATACCGCCGGCTTCCCCTGTGTGACTTTGTCTCCATGGGTCCTGGTGGAACCGACCTCCCTTTCTTCCCAGCAAGGAGCTTGCTGCCATATGGCCACGTCTTCAGCTGGTCGGGAGCGGGTGAAGCCCAGAGGATGGCAGCCAAGTGTGCCTGCAGAGGCCCTCGGGGCAGCTGCTGCTCTGTGACAGCCCGGCTGCAGAGGCTGCCTGGGTCTGCTGCCAGGGCCTTGCGCTGCCCTCTCCGGAGCAGCAGCTCTCTTTTTCCTGAGGAGGCAGGTGGCAGCTGAAGGGACCGCAGGCCCCCTTGCCCTGTCCCTGCCTTCCTGCTGGCAGCAAGGGCTCGTCCACCGCTGGCTCCGCCAGGAAGGAAGGAACAGGACCCCGTCAGGGAGGAGCTAGTGTTTTCTGGCTGTGGCTGCAGTGCCGGGCAGAGCAGACAGGAGGAGGGAACCCCGGGGGCTTAGAAGTCAGGAAAGGGCAGGATTTGACCTGTGGTGAATAGGCGTCCTGTGCACCTTGCAATTTCCATGAAAGATCTTTGTAAGTCCTCCCAGCACACTTGTGAGGCCAGGGTTATTACTGCCATTCAAGTGAGGAAACAGGCCAGGAAAATCTAAGCAATTGCCACGGCCACAGTGTCCAGGTGACAGAGACAGTTTTTTTTTTTTTTTTTGAGACAGGGTCTCTCTTTGTAGTTCAGGCTGGCTCTGAGCTCACTCTGTAGCTCAGGCAAGCCTCGAACTCAGCAGTCCTCCTGTCTCTGCCTCCCCAGTGCTGGGATGACAGGCGTGAGCCCGGCACTGTGGTATGTGGTATTGATTGCTGGTGGGCGTGAGTCTCCACTGAGGCAGGCCCCGGAACCACTGAGCTAACCCTCTGGCCCGACAGAGACAGTTTTAAATGTCCCAAGTTCCACAGTTGTTCCATTCAATGAGGGGGCCTCAGTCCCAAGAAGTACAGGGCTGTGTTAAACGGAGTTAATTCTCATGGTACCACAAGATGACAGGATTCCTAAAATCCTGGTCCTTAAAATGTAAAAACACATCACTAGGTGCAAGTTTCTCACACTTACACTTACAGCTCTTAAACAATTGTAAAATCGAAACAGAATTACCATGGAGACTCGGTTGCGATACTAACAGAATTCAGATGAACAGCATCGATTTAATGCACTGAGCTCTGTTTCCTGGAATCTCTTATGAAGAGATTGTGTCTGGAGCTGCACACACCAAGTCCTGACGCTGCTTCCTGACTGATCTCGAGACCTCACGCACGAGGGCCACCGCAAAGTCATTGGCCCTCAGTGGCACAGCCAACCCTCCACATTTGTCCCTGTTCTTTCCTCATTGATTGGAGACAAGCTGTCCATTTCCTGCCCCTTGAGGTGCTCTTGTGACTCCCAAGCGAAGTCTCAATTCACCAAAGAATTCAAGAAGCGAAAGCTTCATTCTCTTGAGGGTGGCCCTCCAGCGACACAGACTGAAAGAGACAAGTTTAGTCTTCACGAAGAGGAAGATTTCATCTGAAGCCCAGTTGTCGTCACTTGAAAGTTGGACATGCACGCCGCTCTCGTGGCAGCTGGACATGTTTATCAACCTGTTAGAAGTTAAATGCTGTCACTCAGGGTCATCGCTTTGTGTGAACACAAAGACAGACTCCAGCCCTGGACTGGCGCAGCCGCGCTGGGTTGGATGGCGCCTCTACAGATCCTTATAAGCCAGTTATGCTTAAGTGGATTTTAAAAGATTATCATCAACTCGAAAACACATACAAGCGTGTGTGCGCGCGCGCACACACACACACACACATGCACACACACACGTGGTGCCCCGACCGCTGCGGCGAGGGGCAACTAATAGACTCTGCGAAATCCTATCCTGTCTTCTGTGACTCGGCTTGGATTAAAACAGAGCAGGCCGGCAGAGGCAAGTAATTGGACACTCACCTTTCAGAGCCAATCTTCCCGATCTGTTTGCTGAGGGAAAACGGCTCTGAGAAGCGTGCCTGTACTGCCGGGGAGCTCGAGGCGGGAAGTCCTCTGGGAGGTGATGGAGTGACTTTGGAAGAAGCGACGGCAAAATCTGTGCCCCAAATGAAGCTTACAGTAGAGAAGTGCATCCACGTAGGCGTGATTGTAGATAGGGGATTCTAACACGTTTCCCCCTTTTTCTTGACATAAACAGTCACCACGTAGAAAAGCACTCTGGTCCCTTCTGTCAGTTCACTTGTCCTGTATGTAGGAGCACGGGTTTAGGAGCCAGGCTGCCCGGGTTTGAATGTCGCTTACAGGCCGTGTGACCTTGTGCGGCTCACGTGTAAGATGCTGCTGGTGGCAATGGTGATGACCTAGTGGGTTTCTGGTGGAGCTTGCACGAGGCATGCCACTTAAGTACTCAGCATTGGTCCGGTGTGAGGGTCCCGAGCCAGTGCAGGGTCAGGTGCTACTTATTCCCCAGCTTCTCTTGCACCTGGTCTGAGGCCTGTAGAAGCTCAAAAAGGACCACACATCTGCTGCTGTGGGGCTTGTCCTCTGGGCTCTATTTGGGCCGCGCTGGATGTCTGGAGAGGGCGCACCCTTCCCTGGGAGGCTTGCTCTTGGCCGCTGGAGTCACCACCTGTCTGGACCTTCTGGCCCCACATTTTGCCTTTTGGAAACTTGCAGGTTATGAGATGGGAGTGATCTGAGGGCCAAGATAGTTTGTCTTCAGGGCTGCTCGGTGCCTGGAGGGTGAGTAATAAGTATCTCTGGGTAGCGAGCCCAGTCTCAAAACTGATAAACACTCAGGAGAACGGGATAAATTCCATCCTTACTATCCACTTATATGTATTTTTTTAAAAATTTGAAATATCAAAGATTAAGTGGAATCCAGATATGATGATCTGTTCCCATAATCCCAGCTATTTGGGAGACTGAGGCAGAAAGTTCACAAGTTCCTGGACAGTTTCAGGAGACTGTCTCAAAGTGAAAATTTTAAAGGTGGCTGGGGGTGCAGGTGAGCTGTAGCGCCGTTGAGCCGTTAAGCATTACAGGCGTGGGGCCCTGGGTGCGTTGTATATGCACACACTCCGGAGTCTTCTGCTCCATACTGCTGCGTACACACTGAGGCGCGGTGACACAGACCCCCTGTCCCTTCTATCTCTCCTGCACATGCTTGGAGCTAAGGACAGTGTCTTACTGGTCCTTCCATCACTAAGTAAAAAGGGGCTGGCTCAGAATATTTCTTGAATAGAGCTGCGTTAAAAAGACAACACGTGGGCCAGAGATTTAGCTCAGTGGTTCCAGTGCCTGCCTCGCAAGTGCAAGGCCCTGAGTTCGATTCCAGTAACCACATACAGTGCTGGTCATGGTGATTCACACCCACCAGCCATCAATACCACGTATCACAGTGCCAGGTGTGGTGGCTCGCGCCTGTCATCCCAGCACTGGGGAGGCAGAGGCAGGAGGATTGCTGAGTTTGAGGCTTGCCTGGGCTACATAGTGAGCTCAGAGCCAGCCTGAACTACAAAGTGAGACCCTGTCTCAAAAAAAAACCAGACAGCACGTCTTTAGATAATCACACTTGCTACCCAGGTCCTTCTTCCGTACCCTCAGACCCTCTTAAAAACCCCAGTTTCTCACCCAGACTGTGCGACTCGTCTCTTGGAAACCTGCCCAATGCCTCCCTTGGCAGTGAATCCTGATCTAAATACGCTCTTGTCTCTTCCATGAAGAAAATAAAACAGACACCCAGCTGCCGCATGTGGTGGCACCCATCGATAATCTCAGCTGCTGAAGCAGGACGATTGTGAGTTGGAAGCCAGTTTGGGCTACATAGCAGGACTCTAAAGATGACCAGCATTGCATTGAAAAGTTTCAGGAATTTAGGATTAAATTGTGGTTTTCAAGGCGAGCTACTGTGTTCTCATATGGCTTGCCTTACAAACCAGGCTCAGTGTGCATATTAGTTTACGTGTTTGCCAGAGACAACAATTAGCGAGTAACGCCCACTGAGTGCTCACTCGCTGGTGCTCACCCTCCTCCCTGCTCTGTACCTGCCAACCTGTTTAACTCCAAACACACTACAGGGTAGGCATGGCTAACTTTTCCAGTTTGTAGGCAGAAAACAGAGCACAGAGAGGCAGAGGGTCCAGCCTGGGCTGCTCAGCTGCTCAGCAGCGGGCAGGACTCAGAACTGGCCTATTAGCCAACATTTCCAGAGCCTCACCATGTGTAGGGCACATACTAGGTGTGGCATGACATGGGATATCAGTGGTTTTCAATTGGGGGTGTACATGGATCATCCTGGAAGGTCCCTTGAAACTCGGTGCTGGGTCCACCCTCGCGGGTCCTGACCCATGTGTTTGGGTTGAAGAGTTATTTAAGGAGTTCCTAAGGGCTGGTGGTCTGGGGACAGCACTTGGACATCATTGATTAGATTGGATGGATTTGACTTTCTCCCCTTCTGAGTAAGAAAAGAGAGTTCAGCAATTTATGGGTGGAAACAGGAGCCCAAATTCCCCCATGGAGGCATAGACTTGGTCTGGAGTGCTGTGGAGTGAACACATTTTAGGCCCCTGGACTACCTGGCCTGCCCTGACTGCAAACCACGAGCTCCCTGTTTATTAACGAAGGCACACCTTGGAGCAGGCTTGGGAGTGGTCAGAGGCGGAATCTGTGCCAGGCCACATGGCCCAGTTAAAATGTCAGCACAGCCCTTCCTGGGGCATGACCTCTGGTGTGTGACTTCATGCCCAGGGCTCAGTTTCCCTCTCTGGGAAGTGGAGCAGGTGAGTCAGAAGGCAGAGCTTGGCAACTTCCTGCCCGGTGATTACCATGGAAACGACTGAGTCTGCACCAGTGAGGTGCAAGCTGTCCAGAGGGCCCCGCCTGAGTCTGGGAAGTGCTTCAACACTGATGGCACTGATCCTGATCATAATAATAATAGCTATGAGTGTCATTCATCCGCCATTGTAGGCCAGTGGTTGTGCAAAACACTACTGAAAAAATCTGTCACATCGCAGGAGTCCTAAGGCTGATCTGCTGCCAGGGAGGTGGCTGAGGCTCTCCCTGGTAAACCCAATAGTGCTCTGCGTGATGCCTGCGGCCCATGAGGTGGGCTGGTCTCACCGTTCTCAGGGGCCTCATCACTGAGGTTCCGGACGGTGCTGCTCTGACCACCATTCCTCAGCCGGCCTCACTGAGACACCTCTGCGCCGGGAGCCTTGGGCCTCTCCACTGTGGGGAACTTCTGTCACACATTTCAGGTGTCACGGCACGGGGCTTCGTGGGATTTCTCCTTTGGAATTCTAGACCCCTCAAGAGTCATTTCCAGACTGCGCGGTCCTGATTTCCCTGCCCCTTCCGAGCTCCTCCATCCTCTATACCATGCAGTGTGCCCTGAGCTTCTGGGTCCGTGCAGCGAACCCCGGGGCAGCGGATGCCCAGGGTGCCCGTGTAGGTGAGGAGACAGCCCACACCTCATCTGCTCCCCACGTGTCTTTCTTCCTCCTCCTGGGTTCCCCGCCATCCTTCATCTCACCTGCTCCTCTCTGGACCTGCTCTCTGTGCCCAGGGAGGGGTCTAAAAATACATTCATGGCAGGTCAGAGCCCAGCCTGGAGACTGATTTGGTGGCCCTGGCATGATGCAGCCACTTGATGAGCCACAGGCCCATGAGACCTTCGAGTCCCTCAAGGCTGATGATGTTGAAAAAGATCTCGGGGCTCCACCGGGTTTCACACTATCCTGGGCTTTGTGCAGAGGGAGGAGCGCCGGATGGGGAGTCTGCCGAGTCATCGTGGCTCCCCCCGCAGCTCGCTGTGTGGCCGTGAGGAGTTCATCCACTCTCTGCGCCACATTTTAAATGAGGATGGCACGAAACACTCCTTTTCAGCTCTGCATCCTGGACGTCACACTGCTCTGAGGCTGACCGAGTTCCTGCCCAGGGGCGGCTCCCTTATCTACCTCGGTGGGTTTCCCAGGGGCCTGGATAGCACCTGTCATCAAGTGTGGGCTCAGCAAACACTGCTGACTGACTGCGTGATGCTTCTGATTTTGCGCTGCTGCTCAGTTGGGCAGACCAAAGCCCTTCTGTCCAGACACCCACCAGCAGTAGGAGTCATCTGCACTTTAAAAAGAAATGGAATCGTGTTTTTTCTGACTTGATGAAAGGAACTTATCTTCAGAGAGCTGTGTTTATCTTTAACTGCTGTTAAAAAAAAAAAGAATATATATATATATATATTTATTTATTTTAGTAAAACCTTCCGACAGTAATTTGACTGTTTTTCTACCTCTAGTCATTTTCTTGGAAAAAAGCAAAAAAATGAGAACAAGGCTACTCTGGCAACAGACAAGGCTGCTTGGGAATTTAAAGGCACAGGCCTGAGGAACTGTAGCCAGCAGAGCTCGATACCTGAGGAGGACCTGGCTAGGCTGACCGCAGCGACACCTGCGGCATGAGTATCAGTTGCAGACTCTAAATTCCAGCCCCGATGTGAGCACTTCAGCGCTCAACCCAAGCTTGCTTCTTTGCCAAGGATGACAGCAGCGACCTGATTCATTCTGGACCCGTGTTTTCTTCCCTTTCTCTCTTTCTTTTTTAAAGACTCATCTGAGCTATACAGCTCTTCCCTAAACGTGCCCTCCGATTCCTTTCCCTCGCCTCTCCTTTCTCCTTAATTGGATGAAATGTGGGCCGGAAGTGTTGGGGTTTCATTGGCCGGCTTCCTTCTTTATCAATGGAGTTGCTATTTATGGAAGGTCTTTGCGTTTTCTACCACAAAGGCAAGCAAAGAGCCTCAAACAACCTGGGAGCGCTTTCTGAAGAGTCAAGTAATATTTTGGTTCTTGTCTATTCAGTGGTTTGCTTTTGAAAGCAGATTTCCAGCCCTTTGCAAAGGTTTCTGGCTCTCACATTCAAAGGCACCGCTTTATCCAAGCAGCAAGGCCTGGCTGAGTCAGTCCACAGCTATTGCTAAGGAACACTTGGCTTTGATCTCGGCCAGTGGAAGGACCGACTGTTCTAGAGCAAACTAAGGCCCCAGACAGCATGTGAGTGTGCGGTTGACAGGCATTTGCTTGATGCCAGCTGAGTCCGTTTCAGTGTGGCACCACCCTGCGAACTGGTTATGCTGATCTTTTTCTGTATGTGGAAGCCAAGACTCGGAGGCGAAGTGACCCGGCCAGGGCCACACAGACAGGAAGTGACACAGCACTCTGACGTCAGAGCCTGTTCCATCGATGTTTGCCTCCTTTCTGTTGAGCAGCGCGGCCTCCTGTCTTGGGCTTGGCATATAGGGAAAAGCCCGGCACTCCCTTCCTAGCCACCCAGGACCCGGGAGGGGGTGGGCATGGGAAGTGGACTTGGGACATGCACGTGTGTGTGCTTGTGTGTTCGAGAGAGAACGAGAGAGAGAGCGGGAGGGAGGGCTATCAGGAGAGAAGTAGTGTAACTGTATAATTAGGTGTTATTTGTTCCTCAAATGAAAATAACATCATGGTTTATTTCTGATATGAAAAGCCAGGCATGCTCATGGTAACACGCTCATGGTAACTCATTTAGTCTGCAGAAAAGTGAATAATAAATGATGTGGAAACCGCTGTCGAGCTCCCCCCCCCCCATCTAGAGGTAAGGGTGAGCCACAGCTGGGCTGATTTGGCATTCTGGCACAGCAGCTGGAGATGTACCTCAGCTTTGCCTGCTGGCGAGTTGCCATGGAGACAGCTAGGGAGCAGTTAGCATCAGTTACTCATGTTTGAATTTCGGATTTGCATGTAACTTCCGGGTAGGTGACTTGTTGCCATCTGCTAATAGCTTTGGGCCTGTTGTGCCCAGGGTGGAATTTTAAGGCTACCAAAATACGATTATGTTTGCAAGATTCAGGACAGTTGATAAGATGCTAAGAGAAAAGAGAACGCAAAATCATACACTAGTATGATCTAAGTCTTCAGCTATAAATCTTCATTCACAGGCAAAAGGTCTTTCTCTTAAAACGTTATCCATATTTACTCCTGGGTGAGGAAGCCATAGATTATTGGAACTGTTTACTGTCATTTTAATAAAGAGCCTGTTTTGCTTAACACAATCTGAGTTTGATACTTGCTGTTTATAAAACAGGGCTAGCTATAGGAGGATGAGATGTTTTTGAAAGAAACACAGTAACTCGTGTGTGCAGAGACAAAGTAAAACAGCGTCGAGCAATTTCTTGTTGACTTCAGTCAAGCCTGCAGCCTGGATGGATGTCAGGCAGGAGGGTGGGGCCCTGCCCAGAGAATGTTTGTCTGGGCCCCTGGGACGTCACTCTCCTCCAAACGCCCCAGCTCCGCCCAGTTCCGATGAGGAGACACACCAGCTGAAGTGAGCAACGGGAAATTTCTCTCTGTGGGAGCCCCGCAAGTCCTTCCTAGTTATATTTAGGGTTCTGCTTCCCCGGTGGAAATTGCTGGCTTTATCCTGACACCTACCATAAATCAGACACAAGGGACAAGGAGGAGAACGTGGGCAGTGCAGTGTGTTTGGTATGAGACTGTCAAGAACCCCCTTCAAAGTTCCCGCTGCAGGAAGTGAACCCTGGAGTTCCTCCCGGGTGGAGTTAATAAGTCTTTCCAGCCTTCCCTCCCCGTGATCCTGTCCTTTTGAAATGAGTGGTAAAGACAACAATAAAAACCAAGAATCCTTAAATCTTGAGGGAGAGTGGAGAGGTGAGAGCAGATCTGTTTTATGGTGTGCCCTCAATAAAAAAGATTTACGGGTAAGTCATTTTCTCTTTTTCTTCTAGGTGTTAGACTGAGAGAATCCGGTAAACTAAGCTCCAGGGAGAGCTTGGTATAAATAAAAAAAAAAAATCTGACAACTGTCAAAACAAATAGCAACCAATCTGAGATACAACGAGGAGAGAGGCTCTGATTCCCAAACAATTCAGAGCAGTGTTAGCCTGTTACAGCAAGAGTGAGGACTTAAAGAGGTGCTGAGAGGGAATTAGGGTGACCTCAGTCTTACACGTGGAGACTGACTGTGACAGCTGCCTGATACAAGTCTACTTTTATCTCTTAGGGAATAACCAGAGCTTTAAGTATAGATGGGGAATATACCATCCATCCATCCATCCATCCATCCATCCATCCATCCATCCATCCATTCATTCATTAATTCACTGACTCATTCATTGATTCATTCATTCGGCAGTTGCCTAATACCTTCCCTGAGCAAGGCAGGATTAGTGACAGAGATGCAGACAGGACAGGGAGAGCCCTGTCCCCAAGGAGCTCAGAGAATGGGGAAGGGCCATTGCCATAATGCAGAACGCAAAGGCCAGTGATAGAAGGAAATGCCAATGTCACCGTGGGAAGCAGAGAGGCAACTGCCAGGCATGGCGCAGGGGTGTGCATGGTCCGGGCTGACAGCTGAGTGTGAAGACTCGGGGGCGTGGGCACGTTCAGGGGCCAGGTGAGGAGGAGCACACAAGCCAGACAGAAGAGTCTGTGTTCCGAACATGCATTCCCAAGATTGGCAAGGAGACAGGAGCTGCCGGAGGTGCCGCCTTCCGGTTCGAGATGCAGTGTTGTGGAGGGGATGTGGCAGGGAGAGCAGCACTTTGGGGTGGGAACAAGGTTGGCGGCTACAAGGGTCAGAAGGAGGCGGTGCCAGGCTGTAATGGTCGGAGAGGTGGGCTGAGGCCCGGTCACTTAGCCCGTGGGCCCTTGGGAGGACTCTTGAAATTTGGTTCTAATACCAGAGATGACAGGAAACAGGGAGGTGGAGTTTGTGGACGTAGGGAGGTGGGCAGGGAGGAGAAAGAGAAGTGAAAATGACTGAGATGTGCCACGTATCTGTACCAGTTCCCCAGGATGGATGTAATTACCATGTATCACAAGTCTATACCCAAATAATTTTTTTTTTTTGGAGACAGGGTCTCGTTTTGTAGTTCAGGCTGGCTCTGAGCTCACTCTGTAGCCCAGGCAAGCCTCGAACTCAGCAATCCTCCTGTCTCTGCCTCCCGAGTGCTGGGATGACAGGCGTGAGCCACCATGCCCGGCACTGTGGTATGTGGTATTGATGGCTGGTGGGCGTGAGTCTCCACGCTCAGCATTGTATGTGGTTACGGGGATCGAACTCAGGACCTTGTGCTTGCGAGGCAGGCGCCAGAACCACTGAGCTAACCCTCCGGCCCAATACCCAAATAATTTTTAAAAAGGAATTTTCAATAAGGGGCAGGGACGGGCAGGAGGCCAGTTGGTCACCAGTTGTCACGGACTCAATGGGGAGCCAGAGTGGCTTGAGTCGAGGTTGGAGTTGTGAACACAGACAGAGGGAGCAGTTTGGGGTCGTGTCCCAAGGTGGAGTCCACACTATTCATGGGAGGAGGAGGTGACAGGAGCGAGGGAGGGATCAGGGATCAGTTTGCCCGGGCAGCAGGTAGGTGGTGGCAGGTGATAGAGGCAGAAAGAGGAATTCGCTTTGAAGCGGGGGACAGCAAGCATTTGGGGGTCTCCAGAGGGTTGGGTACATGGAAATGGGTGTAAGATGGCTGGGTGAGGGTGGGGAGAAGTCACAAGAGACCCTCGTGGCCCAGGAGGGAGCTGGACACAAACATAAAGCCCGAGGTTGCCCATGAGGCCTCTGCAGAATGGAGTGGTGCAGGTGCTGTCTTAAATCACACGCTTCCTCCATGGACGCTGTTTGGAAGGGGGCTGGGAAGTGGAGTACCCAGTGAAGTTGGTGTACTTTAGCCCAAACAGGGTGGGCACAGCCCGAAGGAAGGCAGATGGAGAGGTGGGCAGATTCTTGAGCTGTTTCTCAGGTGGAAGGCTCAGGACACTGCGAGTTGTGCATGTGAGGAACTCAGTGGACCCTCTTCCCCAGGCTCTGTATGGTCCAGATGTGGGGTCACTCCCTGCAATACAGATGGGGTAGGGAGGTGGAGCGGATGAGCTTGGATATGGTCGAGGATGTAGTAAATGCGGTGCACCTGGTACCATTTGGCACTCCTTCCTTCCTCACAGAACCCTGATTCTGTTCAATGGCTGCCCCTCCCTTTGTGTAACCCACATCAAGCTCCAGGGTCAGTCCTCCTGCTTTAAGGCGGTAACCTGGCCTGGCCAGTGATTAGCATGTACTGCCACGTGACTGACGCGGGCCAGTAAGACAGGAGGAAAGGTTTCCCAGAGGCTTCTGGGAAAGCAATTTGTTTGCTTTTATCCGAGAACATTCAGAAGTGGCCCTTTCTGATTATTTGGGTTGTCCTTTGTGAATGTGCAGCCTTGAAGCCCTGAACCTTGAAGCCACCAGCCTGAGGATGAGAGAAACAGGCCAATAGGCTGGAGTTGCTCAGTGCTGTGTGCAGCCTGCTTCCTTATGGTGAGGGCAGTTTCAGCTGTGTTCTCTCTACTTGAGGCTTCAACATCTCGACAGATACAGGGCCGGTGGGGCATCAAGAGGAACATTTCCAGCTGCCACGTCGGCTTCCTGTGCAGGGCTGGAGCTTGAATTGGAGTCTGGGATGGAAAAAGGACTCTAAGCTTTACACCCTCGTGAGATTTGGGATGAATAGAATCCTTTTCTGTGTAAATAAGACTTTCTTGTTTTAAACGAGGAAGGACGTAGAGTCTCTGAAGGAAGCGCTCCCCCCACCACACTGTGTGGTCGTGGTCCAGGGTGGATTATGGGGCCTCCATAGTGAGAAATCAAAGGGAGCAATGCACAGCATCAGAGTGATTCAGACGCTGTTCAAAGAGAAGCAGAGTGACCTATTTTCTGAAGGTTTGGAAAGTGAGAGTTTGCTTTGTGTTGGTTTCCCTGGATGACCTCTAAGAGATGTAGACTAGGTGGGAGGGAAGGCGAGGGGGCCGCCGGGGTTTGGCACCCAGGAAGGCTAATCCAGCTCTCACGCTTCTAAGCTGTGTCATCTCCTTCAGCCTCACTTGTGAAACAGAAGGAACAGTGGCCAAGAACTTCCCAAGGTGGTCCCATGGGTTACACAAGTACAGAGCCGATACGTTATGACCAGTTTGACATGCAAACAGCTTGTATTATGCCTGGTATTTTAGTTTTAACTGATGACCAAAATCTTGAGTTACAGTCCAAATGATGGCCCCTTGGTACAGATTTAACATTTTTAATGTGCTCTTTAAGGAACATGACAACATCCTGTCCTGTGTGGCCATTCATTGAGAAATCCCGGTCAAGTGTCTCTGAGGACAGATCTGCCTGTATGTAGGAGAGAAATTTTGAAGGTAGTGTTGAGGAACTCAAGCCTTCAATTGACCGATTTAGTTTGTAAGTCAAGGGTCCACTGTATTATGCCAGCCCATATACAGAGATGTAAGAGAGAGAGAGAGAGAGAGAGAGAGAGATCCCTGTTCTCCCTGCCATTCTCTTTCCACCACAGTCTTTTTCATGTCCCACATCCTTGGCTCCTGTTGGGGTTACCAGTTATGTCTTTTATTCAGATCTGATGGATCCTCTGTCATGTTCCTTGATCATTTGGTGGACTGCCCCCTCCATGAACCCCTTCTTGACTGGCTCTCAGCTACCCACTGCCTGGTTCTCTCCTTCCCTCTGTGGCTTCCTATTCCCAGCCTCTCTGGGGCTCCTCCGGCCCTGGCATGGTGGAGCGGCCATGATCCCACCCATAAACCTCTTCTCAAGCTGTATTCACCCCTCAAGGCTCCTCATCGGGGTGCAGGGAGAGTCCAGCATCTTAAGCATGGACTACAATATCTACCAGTCTGCCCCCATCCCAGTCCTCTTAGTCACCTCTGTGCCCTTGATCCACCAGCTCAGCCAGTCTGTTTGCTGTTTCTGGAAAATGCTAAGTGCCTTCTCTTTCCAGCCTCTTCATGAACTGTTTCCTGTACCCAGAGTCTCACCAGCTCCCATCTTCAGGTCTTTGCTTGGTTCACAGGGAACCTCTGCAGCCACCCTGCTGGCTGAACAGCTCCCCGCCCCTCACACTGCATCGCCTGGGCTTCCTTTCTCTGTCTCACGGCCCTCCCACCCCTGACACATCGGATGCTTACTTGATCATCCACTCCTTCCCCCATTAAAACGCCAGCTCCATGAGGTCAGGGGTTTTATTTTTGCACAGTTGTGATTTCCACTTCATAACAGTGTTCAGGGCACACTGGATAGCTGTTGAATGCAGGCAGTCATGGAGGGCAGTGGGTGTTGTTATTGCTCAGGTTGGTGTTATCTCCAACTTGAAGATTCTAGTGTCTGTGCTTACAGAGAAAGAGGGAGAGCCAATGGCTTCCCCAAATCGCTTTGGATTTTCCAAGACCAGAGTCATAATATTAAAGAAGGATTTGAGACAGCTTATATGGGAATGGATCTCAACGGAGGGATCAATGCTCGAGGCCCCTAGAATCATCACACTCCTGTGAATTCTATATTTCCTAAAACTGAGCAATGTGGTCAGACGGCCGCTTAGACATGTCTTTTTTGGAAGCAGTTTGACCTATGGTGAGAATGTCAAATGAAACAAAAACATGCTGACATTTTAAGAGCTTCCATTTACTCACCATAAAAGCCATAGCATTGGAATATGTCAACTTTATAAGACATGGACCTTAGAAGGGGAATATGTGCCTACCTAATGCAAGCATGTCAGTGAGCTGAGCCATTCCTTGAAGCTGGGTTATGTGCAAAAGTAAAACAGTTTCCAAGGTCATTCAGTGTGGTGCATCTCAGAGGCCCCAGAAACAGGAAGCCTAATTGTTGCCAGTTGGTAGGACATGGTGGGAAAAGCGTTGACTTTGAGTTAGACAGACTTGGGGTGAATCCCAGACTGCTGGGCAACAGCATGTATGTTCCTTAACACCTTAGCTTTGATTTCTACTTTCAGGAGGCAGAGATACTATGAGTCACTCAGCCTGTTTCCCTTGTGGTCCAGCGTTCCACCTGGCTACATCCTCAGGCCTCCCTGTAGTGAGGTCAGGCACATGGCTATGATCTGGCTAGTGGGATGTGATGAATGAGATTTGTGCTTGGCCCAGCCCAGACTGTGAGAACCTCTTCCGGGTGATTGCCATGGTGTTTTCTCCTTCCGGGTGGGGCAGTGAATCACTGACCTCAGAGGCTATATGGTAAATGGGAGCCACAGAATTGAAAGGCGCATGTCCCTGAACCAGAGTTTGGAGGGGAGCTCCTTCCTTTGGATCTAAAGTGAGAAATAACCGTACTTGTATTGAGTCTCTGGATTGGGAATTTAGTTGTTATATTGGGTATCATTTCTGTGATACTTGAGCAAAGTGGGGATAGAAGATTTTAGAGGCTTGAAGTACACTTTGTATTTGAAGCTTCCAGAATCATCTTGGTTTGTAGTTCACTGTCCTCTTGTGTAGTAAATTAGCTGGTTAGTTAATCTGCAGTGCTCTCCACATGGATCTCACGCAGGGTTTTGCTAAGCTCTGAGGGAGATTCAAGAACTATAAAATAGTCCGAGCTCTCAAGTTCTAAATCTTTATTGGGGGAAGATGGTTGTTCATGTGTGTTCATACCCTCAAGTATCAGGCTTCTGAAGGGCAAGATTGGAGTGGTGGTGTCTTTAGGATTAGCTTCTAGACTCACCAGCAAGGAGGTCCCCTTGTCCAGTGATGGAAGAGTTAACAAATCACCCAGCTATTAAAATAGCAGCTACCTCCAATAAAGAATTCAAGTTAAAAAGAAAAAGAATTCAATTTTTCAAAAACTAAATGAGGAATTGTATATAGTGTATACATTACAATGTTCAGAACAAAGAAATAAAAGAAACTCCAACTTAAAAAAAAAGAGCTACCTAGGCTGCCACGAACAACAGGCAAAAAACAAAACAGAAAAGTTCCTCCTTCATTTTGGGAAGAAGGAACATAATCTATTCATCTACCTAGCAGCTGTTCGTTACCCGCCATGTTAACGACGTAGGGTACTGAGAAAATTAACTGAGAATGTGGGAAAAGCTGCATGTTATGACAAGGATGCATATGGTTGAGTCATTTTATAACACAGCAAGACAGGAGCAACCCAGGTGTCCAGCAGTGGGAGAAAGCGTTTGTGGACAGGACCTGTCCCCTTCCAAAGGCTGTCGCTCAGAAGCCCCGCAGAAGTCATGTCAGCGACGCCCACATCGTGATGCTGGCCTGAGCTTCCCACTGGACACCACCCCGAGAGGACGCTGAGGCCTGAAAACCCAGGCCCCTGAATCCTGGGTCTGTGGTTCACATCACGACACCTCCACCCCAACGTGGTTCCCTTCTGGGACTCCCCACCTACCCCATCTCTGGTTGTGGGGGTCTGGGTTCCTGGACTCCTCCTTTCCTTTATCTCCAGCCCACGAGGTCCTACCGTCTCAAGTCCGTCCCCTTCCGCTTGTCTGGTGGCTGCTCGGTCTACACTGCCATCTTCATTGCTGGAGCTAGTGGCTTAGCCTCATCCTAGATGGCCTTCTTCACACACCCCACGCTGCTGTCCAGCCCGTGCCTTGCCCTGCGCCCCTCACCTCCCACACCCTCCCATGGCTTCCCGCTCCTTTGCCTCTCCCTCCTCCACTCTCATTCTGTCCCTCCTCTCCTTCTCCACAACCAGTGCGACGGTGCGTAGTGCACCATCCTGCTGAGAACACGCTTCCCAAGCCTTTCCTCCTCCACCACCACTGCCAGGTTCATAGCCGCGTCTCCTTCATTGCTCAGACTCGGCCTCCTCGGGGAAGCTCCCAGGATCTGCATGTAAGCAGGTTCCTTTGGGACCCCTAGGTACACGGGACAGGGGGCTCAGGAGTGTTCTGGATGGTGAGGAGCCAGGCATTAAGAAACCTTTGTCACCGACAACGCAGAGTGAAGAGACCACTTTCAGACATGGGGGACTGGACCTCGGATCATGGGCATGATACTGAGTTTGATCCAGGACTAGTCATTCCTGGCCGAAGCGCTTGCTGCGTGCCCGATACTGTGCCTTCTCTCCGCTGTCTTAGAGCGCACCACTTATCAGCAAGTTTCGAAGCCCCGGGTAGCAGGGAAGCAGATTTGTATTCAAAAAGCTCCTGCGAATGTGTTTCATTTCCTCGAGTAAGACATTTAAGTTTCTGAGTCTCAGTTGTAATAACAGTCTTTCTGACTGGCTGGTGGTGACGTGGGTAGCCTTTCATGGTACTAAAACACATGGAGATGCCAGGCCTTGAACGTGGTTCAGGGGAGACCTTGGCCTTTGAGCCCGAGCAGTTACAAGTGTGGCATTCCCAAGACCCTTCCTTGGTTTCCCCAGAGGATTTTGTCATTAACACCGAGAGTAGAGCGGGTCCTGGCCGGCGTTAACATGCCAAGGATTAATGTGCAGAGTGTGGACACCATAATCGAGCCAGTGTTGAAGGCTGCGACATCTGCCGTGGGAGGCCGTGGTGCCAGAGCCCACGCAACACCTCCGGGCTGGCAGAGACCTCTGTCTTGGGCCACAGCCTGGGTGGCCTTAAGGCTGTTACTTAGCACATGTTCAGTGGCTGCTGGCAGCTGGAGAAAAGCTCTCATTAGGGCTGAGGAATTGACTTGTGTCCCTGGTTTCTCAGGTCTACTGTGGGGACCCAGGGGAGCGGTTTTGTGGCTGCTGGTGCCCGGGGACCATAATTGAGTTACCATTAATGCAGCGGGAGGCTGTGGTCAGTGGCAAGTACTAGTGAGCTTGGCAGGCAGTTGTAGGCCATTCTGCATTTTCTCTCTGGCATGTGTTCATTTCCATTTAAAATGTTTCCTGAGGCAGGAGAGTCCAGTGGTCAGCAGTTGAGAGGACTTTTAGACTGCTCGTATCTTGGAGGTGGCAAAGGGAGGGTCACTATATGCCGCACTGTCACAGGTCTTGTCTGTTTAATAGCTACAGGCCTTGTCTGTAGAGGCCAGCTTCCCTATATACACTTGCCCGACAAGGAAACCTGCCTAAAACCACTGCATCGGTAAAGGTGGATGGTGGATGAGATTCTCTTCTGTTCCCCAAGTCCCAGCCTTTCCTCATCCATCTGTGGTTGTCCCTGAGCTATGTCACCGTCACCTTGTGCCCCTGACACCTGCTTCCAGAAGACTCTGAACCCCCCCTCCATTGGTCGTTGAGGCCCTGGTCCCAGTGGCTTCCGTTTGGCCTCCTACCCTCCTGTCCGTGTCTCTTGCTTCCTTCGTGCTTCCCCAGGGCCCAGTGGACAGAAGATTGAAGCAGGTTATTTCCCTGCTTTGTACCCTTTAAAGGGTTCCCATCCTGTTTGCTAGAACCCGGTCCACAGTGCTCCCTGTGCTCTGGCCCCTGCCTTCCTCTCTATTTCCTCTCTTTCTGTCTGCCCGACTCTGCTCTTACCACATCGGTCCTGTAGTCATCTCTAGGAGGCTCTAGAAAATATGCCATTCTTTCTGCTTGGAACCCATCTTTCCAATTTTTGCCGTAATGACCTCAACTCCACCTTAAATACAAGGTATAATTGAAAAATGTGGTGAATGCTTAAATTAAAAAATTATTATAGTAAAAGACTGTTCCTATCAATCTCCCTCAGAATTCTCTCTGTCACTTTGCACACACTTCTCTTATCGTTCTTGCCACTTTCTGAAGCAGCTCCGCAAGTGCTGTCTCCTGAGTGTCTCTTTCCAGGTGTGCTGTCCTGGCCGCCTCCATGTCCTCACTGACTTGAGACATCTCTGTTTTATGGTCATTTTGACTCTGGAGAAGAGCCGGAAGTCACACAGAGCCAGATCAGGTGAATGAAGTGGACAAGGATGTGCTGTCATGTTCTTGCAAGCTGCCTTTCCATTGGATGGCATCCGGCAGCAGCCCTCACTGTATTTTTTTTGTTTTTGTTTTTTGAGACAAGGTCTCGCTTTGCAGTTCAGGCTGGCCCTGAGCTCACTGTGTAGCCCAGGCAAACCTCAAACTCAGCAATCCTCCTGTCTCTGCCTGCCAAGTGCTGGGATAACAGGCGTGAGCCACCACGCCTGGCCCTCACTGTATTTTTTTGAGACAGGGTCCTGCTTTGTAGTCAGGCTGGCCCGGAGCTCACTATGTAGCCCAGGCAAACCTCGAACTCAGCGATCCTCCTGTCTCTGCCTACAGAGTGCTGGGGTTACAGGCGTGAGCCATCATGCCCAGCATTGTGGTATGTGGTACTGATTGCTGGTGGGCGTGAGTCACCACACCTGGTATTATTGTGTGTGGTTACTGGGGATCAGAACCAGGGACCTTGCGCTTGCTAGGCAGGCGCCGGAACCACTGAGCTAAATCTCTGGCTCCCTCACTGTATTTTTGATCACTTTTTGTAAAGTTACCCATGCAAAAGTACTTCCAGACCTGCTCTAGAAAGTGGCGTGAAGAATGGGATATGTGTGTTCAAAGTCACGGGGAATCATTCGAGGGAGATTAATGGCGATGTGTCATTTATTGCAAAAATTTTATATAGACATGTACCTTATTTTTTGATCATTCCTTCCACATCTTTCTCAAAGACTCTTCCTGGCTCTCACTGTCTAGTCACACCCTCCTCCTTACCCTCCTACACGTGGCCTTTTTGGGGGGCCCACCCACACTCGACCACCGCAGCCCCATCCCTTTTTGCTATGCCGATGTGTTGTCCTTTGCACAATACTATTCTCTGTGGTTGACCTTTCTCCTTCTCGATTTTATGAACTCAGGGTTAGGGACCAGATGCTTCGCTCCCCACGGGATCCGCAGCACCTCCCATCCTGCCCAGCGCACAATGGATTTCCAATAAGCACTTTTAGAATTTGCTGAATGAATAACGGTTCTCAAGAATCGCCGGCACCGGCTCTGACAATGAAGTGCGTGCGAGCGTATTTATAGAATCGGTTCGGGCTAACATGGTTCCCATCCAGCTCTTCACCCATGAGTCATCACCATCGCTATTTACCAAGCACCACCTGGGTGCTGAGGACGCGAGAGTGAAGGAACCACACGACGGCCCCCCAGGAGCCCGGTGGGGGTGCAGGGTGGCCAAAGCCTGGGCTTCATTCCAGTCAGGTAGCTCCAGGGCGCGGCTGCACGGCTGCTGGACTCTGACTGTGGGCTTGGGACAGCTCCTAAAATGAAAATAATGATCCCATCTTGCAGGGCTATTTTGATGCTAAATTGAGTGAGAAAGTGCATAAAAGTAAAGGCTGGTAAGGAGAAGATGCTGTTGTTGTTATTGTTTGTTTTTATTTCCTGAGTTGGGGATACAGTGAGGTTAGGCAGATTCTACCAGAGTTGGGGAGCGTTGCTCCCAGAACTAAGTACTGCCGAAGCCCACGCATTAGGAGGGGCCTTTGAGGACTATGGGAAGGCTGAGAGCACCGGGGCATGTGCAGGGATTTTGAGAACTTGTAGGCCACCATTTCTCTCTGTCGCTTGAGGGGCACCCACCACCCTCTTTTCTTCCCAGAATGGTTCAGTTTATCTTCGGGAGACCACACCCCCTCTGTCCACGCCCCCTGGCCCAGCCTCATTCTGCAGCCATCCTGTCTCTTCCTCTTAGAGGCTGTACCCCGAGTTACCTTTTCCCCTCACGAGTGGGGCGGAGGCTCGGACCCAGCTCTGCCATCCATCAAATGTAATTGGGAATTGGCAGCCGAGTTTTCATGGCGGAGGCTGGTGCCCCGGGCTGGACAAGAGGGATACACAGAATTCTCATCTCAGAGATGGACGGGGAGCCTGGGGCGGTCTCATCTGCCTTCCACCCTGGGCGGGGAAGCCTGTCAGAGCCCTGCTGAGGTGCCGTTCACTGCTGCATGGATGGTCACTCTCCAGTGTCCTCTGGCTCGTGTCCGTGGGACTCAGTGTAAATGGGTAGCGTGATATGAGCTGCAGGCTCTGAGCCTCAAGTTCAGCACATCTCAAGGACAGGCAGCATCGCGGGGAGGAACAAGGGCCATGTCCATGAGGAAAGAGGGACTCTACAGCCTGACAGCCGGGGGCTGACGTCCAGCTGTGTCCCCGGGGCCAGCCTCAGTTTCCCCATTCAGGGGATGGGAATGATCAGGGCTATTCCTCATGAGAGCAGCTGCAGGACTTGTGGGGCTAGCTAGGAGGCCCCCGAGGGCGAGAGGCCAAGCGCTGACTCTTGTCAGCGGGGCCCTTTCCACGGAAGGCCAGAGCACTCCACACCTCTGGCTCCAGTTTGATCCCAGCCTCCAGGAGGACCGCTTCCTGCTCTGTAGGGAGTGAAGCTCTTTTGTAGAGAAGCCCCTTGGCAGGCGAAAGCAAGTCCAAGAGCGCCCAGGCACAGCTACATCAGCCTTGGTAACTGCATTGCCTCTCTGTGCCTTGGTTCCCGCTCCCGGGGATGGTCTCATGATCCCCAATGTGGAGGTGGCACCTGAGCAGTTCGTGACACTGCTTCTGAAACCCATCAGCGAAGGCACTGTGCAGAGTCCTGCTGCGCCCAGCCCCTATACACTTCGATGTCACCCCTTGCTTTGTTCTCCGTATCCCCCTCACTCCGTCCGTCTTGAAACGAACCCAGCCCTCTTTGTCCTTGCTGTTCCTCCAGCCTGGAATACTTTCCCCCGGCTGCTCACTCATTTTCCTTGGTGCCCCGAGGGGTCCTCCCCAGCCACCCTATCTTAGACGGCCCTCCCTTTCTGTCCCCTCTCTCTGTCCCACTCTCTGTCCCCTCTCTCTGCTTTATTTTTTTTTGCTCTGGACTTATCTCCACCTGACAAACATTTGTGCAATTGCTTTTTCATTGCCTCTCTCTCAGTAATCTCCGGGGAGCTCTTTGCCTTTTTGATCTCTGTTGGTTCCCAGGACCTAGACCTGGACCTGGCTCTGCATAGACAGTCACCGTGCACTTTGTGAATGAAGGAGCAGGGACATTTGTGTGTCATGATTAACAGTGAAAATGTGCCTGGTCCAGGGTAGATGTTTGGTAGATGAAAGATTTTAATCCCCTCATTATTGAACTAGAGAGTACACTTTCAAAGCATCCTGCCTGAGGACCCCCCACCCCATTTAAATTCCCAGTGGATTTCTGTGAAAGGGACCACCCAGTTGGGAGGCCAAATGCAAGCAGGCCAGGCGAAGCCTCACAGACAAACTTCACTTGCTAAGTAGTTTTGCCTCTGGCCATCTCTGTTTATGTCTGTGTGCGCGACGATTCTCCAGGCGACTGAATTGCATTACCCTTTTCATTCTAATAATGTGAACAGAATTCAGATGTGGTGTTTGATGATGTCTTGTCTATTAAACAGCATCAGGACTGCCTGGCTCAGTTCAGCAAATTACTGTCAACTGGAGGGCTGCCGCACCTCCATGCAATTGCCAATGTCGCCGTGGAAAATCCTGGCCATTTATAGTTTATGTCTCAAAAATGAATTTTTATTTCATTGCCTTAATCTTTGGAGGCATCAGACATGTGTGCTTATTTCCAAGGAGACTTCAAATGCAAGATTCTTATAACCAGAGCAGAGCTGGGAGGTTTCCTGAAGGGAGAGAGAGGAAAGCGTTCCCTGCCTGGCTGGAATTGCTGTTTGTGTGATTCCTGCTGGGAGAGAAAAGAGGGTGGACTGGATCCCGTCCAAAGATCAGAAGGGAGGCTGATTCCAATTTGGGAGGGTGTTAAAGTCTTCAGACCAAGGCACCAGACTGGGCAGAGGAAAGAGAGGAAAGGGACAGGTGCGAATCGTCTTTTCTGGTTCTGTTCTCTTGAAGTCAGATGCCTGAGAATCACATGCATTCAGCAATTTGCTGGTTCCAGCACATAGTAAGCACTCAACAAATGTCATTGGAGTCGGCCTTGAGTTCAGCTGGGAATGGTAGGGAGGCTCTGTCTGCTGTCTGCTCAAGATGGGATTTGACCAAGTCTCTCCCCTCTCTGCCTCGCAGTGCATTTTTCTTGCTTAATTGTCACAGGTCCCTCACAGCCTCAGATCCCTTGGCTGTGTTACAAGGAAGGATCCAGCCCTTCCCAGGGGAACCTCTCAGTCGGGGACGAGGCACAGCTCCACCCACACACTGGTCTCTGAGTCAGAAGGGCATGTTTTTGTGGTGACTAATTTTACTACTGTTGTTTCTACTGCATTGCTAAAACCCCGTTAGCTTTTTAGGGAAGGGGCCTGCACAAGCTGAGATCACAAGATTGGTTAGCTTGATAATGAGCAATTTGCCTACCCAGGCTCCTACCCTGATTCCTCATCTGTGACAGCAGGGCGAAGACACACTGCACTGGGAGGAGAGGAATTGTCATGAAACTTCTGCTGCGGCTGTCTGCCAGCGAGGGCTCGTGTGATCATGGGTAATTAGTGAAGCGGTAGCAGCCAACTAATGCAGCACCAGTGCAAAACTACGGGATTCATGAAGGCATTGAATTCAGGCAAAGGGATTCCTCTGCACGTCAGTTATGGACAGGTGTAAAAGTGCAAATTGATGCCCTGTGATCTTCACAAAGCAAGCTGTGAGCTGGTTGTGTGGTCAGGAGATGGCAAGGAATTAGCAAGGGAGGCCTCCTTTTCTTCCTGTTTCCCTCCCTCCCTCCTTCCCTTCCTTCTTTCTCTTTTATCTGTCTACCCATCTATCATATATAAATCTGTCCATCTACCTATCATCTATCATTTAAACTTTATTTCCTAAGCTCTTGGTATAGATCTTGTACTGTACTAGTCTTTTGCAGCATAGCAGCACACAAAAGAGACAGAAATTTTCCTCACTTAGGAGTTATAGTCCAGTGATCTATATCTATCTATTCATTGTGTGCAGTGGCCTGAAATAACACAGATGATAAAAATCACAAAAGTCAGGATCGAAGAATGTGTCAGTCAGAAGGTCGGGACCATAGGAGAAATAAAGAGACATTGAAGGGCAGACCACAATGTGCTGCACAGTTGAAGCTGCAAGAGGACTTTGCCCCAAAGCTCCTTATAGCTGATGCCAAGGGGAAAGTGCATCAGGAAGATGATGAATCTCACTGTTTAGAAAAGGGAACCCCCTGCATCCATCCCCTGTTTTTCCTGTAATAAAGTACGCCATCCAATCATACCACTTTGTTTAAGCTGTAGAGCAATGTCATAATTCAGTTACCATTGTTAACCCCGTTAGATGGACTTTTAAAAGCTAGGTCTTAAACATGCTTGAGCACATTGGCCAAGGTTTTTCCTGGAAGGGAGCACAGTTGGGGAACTATCGAGCAGTCTGAGCTCAGATCCTGGCTCTGGCCCATGTCCTCCACAGCCTCTCTGATAGGGGAAACTGAGAGGACATCAGTAGTCCCTGGGTGAAACCCAGTCACCCTGACAAATTGTCTTCCACCACGGATGTGAGAAAAATAACGAGAGGCACATCCATATGTGGGAGAAACTAAATATTATGTATGAAATTCACTAGCCTTTAAACCTAAGACATTGGGTGGCCCAAGAATGGGATTAACAGAGGTGTGAGGTCATAGGATCAAGTTGACCTGAGCTAATTAGCCTACAAATCCTATATCCATTTCTTAGTCCTAAAGTCATCTGAATAAGAGGATGGAGTGGAAAAAAAAAAAACACCCCTGGCTGGGCTTCTGCCTTTCCCAAGCCCACAGCACTGTAAGGCTCCTCAGGCCTCTCCTAGGATGGGACCAGCAACTGGAAGCTGCTCTCCAAGGTGCTGAATCCAACGGGAGTCAGGATGGGATGCTGCTTTCAGACGGTTCCTTGCTCTCTACTCCTGGTAACCGTTCTAGCTCTAGCAGGTGGCAAAAGGAGACAATCTGCCAAACCAACTGGAGCAAATGGCTCTGATTTGTAAGCATTCGAGGTTTTTTGTGGGTGCATTTTATTGGTACATTATATATACACATCACAATTACACTCCACATTGAGAATTTGTACCAGTATATAACACATCTTAATTCTCATTTTTCCCCTTCCCCTACCAGCACTCGAGTTTTTAACAGGCATCACCAACCTTGATAGGTTGGCTATTGACTTTGGGGAAATTTATTAAAACTTCTGTGCCTCAGTTTTCTCCCCTGTAAAATTCAAATAATAATAACAATGATAGTGATAATTGTAATGATAATAATAATTCCAAGAAAGAGTTCCAGTGAGAACCAAACGAGATACTAAGCACTTAATGGTGCTTGGAAAATAATCAGTCCTCTGAACATGTGTTTGTTAAAAACACTTGGTTACATTGCTTATGGCAAAACTGCTTGGTAATGGGGTCATCTGTAAGATGTTGAGCTCGGGAGAATGCTATGGGATAAATTGAGCTTCAGGGGGTAGTGATAGCTGTTGACAGAGAAAACAGGATCTTGCTGTCATCCCTCCCTATCACATTTACATGCCAAGACAGAATCCGGCACCACATCAATTGTCTGCTGCATCTCAAAATTCTAAGCCCTTCAATCATGTTCTGAAATTCTGAATTCTGTGTGTGCTCCAGTTGTTAAACAGCAGCTGTACATCAACCCAGAGGTGATGAAGAGTCAGCATCACCCACATCTCTTGAATTCCTCTTTGGGGCATTGGGGGGGGTGCTAATTAATTATTCTTTGCAAGACAATGGAGAAATCCTGTGGTGCAAGTTGTGGTAGAGATGCAAGTTGATGTCTTGTTATAGTTATTTTGAAAGTTGACTTATTGGACAGGGAAAGAGGGAGACATGTTTTCTTCCTTGATGGCAGTAGATAATGCTGTGCAAATTGGCATCTATGGATGGGAAGTCACTTTATGGAGACATTGTATCTCTAAAACAACAGGAATCCCATAATTGGAAAAGCACATGAAGGGGTTGCTCTTGCAACCTCCTATTCATTCAACTCTGACTTCCACAAATAAACCTGAAAACAATACACATATTCTAGCTCGTAAAAACCCCAAACAAATTCCAGCCTAAAATTTCCTGCACAGAATCAATACTTCTGGTTATAACCTTTCCTGCATTAATTTTATACTACTGCTTTACCTACATTAGATAGAAATCAAGTTTGAAGCAGAAACAAAAGGAAGGTAGAGGTAGACATAAACTTCACCAATTAAAATTATTGACAGGTTTCTCTGTCTAAAAAGCTATCAAAACTCTTGGCTTGATTTGGTTAAAAAAAATTGTGTGAAATGACTAAGAGCTTCTGACATCTGGGAAATATCTTTCTGTGGTTATATATGCATTTCATTTTCTCCTCACTCTCTACTTTCCCTAATTTGGGAGAGAAATATCTACTTCTTTTTTTTTTTTTTTTTTTTTTTTGAGACAGGGTCTCGCTTTGTAGTTTAGGCTGGCCCTGAGCTCACTATGTACCCCAGGCAAACCTTGAATTCAGCAATCCTCCTGCCTCTGCCTTCCAAGTTCTGGGATTACAGGTGTGAGCCACCACGCCCGGCACTGTGGTGTGTGTACTGATTGCTGGTGGGCGTGAGTCACACGCCCAGGATTGCCATATGTGGTTACCGGGGATCGAACTCCTCAGGACCTTGGGTTTGCCAGGCAGGCGCGGGAACCACTAAACTAAATCTCTGGCTCCAGAAATATCTACTTGATAGGTATAGTTGACAATGATTGGATGAAACTTACCCCTTTCCTTGGATTTATCTGTTTTCTAACTCAAGTTTGACACTGTGGCATCAGTCCTAGCACCCAGTTCGCTGGAATTAAAATCTAGCACAGTGAGGAGGAAGAAGACCAGAGCTTCTTTGTCAGCTAGATAAGAATGCAGTCGCTGTCTCAGCCAAGTTTTATCTGTGGCTGCACAAAAATTGACTTGCAATTGGTTATATTTGTTTATAAAAATCCCAAGAGAGGCATATTTTAGTGTGAAAGTTGAGCAGACACTTGCCTCTTCTCTACGAATAAAATGTAAAACATAAATGTAGAATAAAGGCCATTTTCTTTTTCCCTAACAAGTGCCCTGGGCTCGTGCCATCCCTCACAGCTCCAAGATTTTTGCTGTCAGTGGGAGAATATCGCAGCCCCCCACCTTTTCCTCCTCCATCCAGCCCTCCTCTGCTGCACAAGTCTGTGCTGGCACCTCTGGGCTCCCATGCTGCCTTGTACATCGTGGACTTTCTCACCTTAATAATGGGTAAAAGAGAGGCTGTTTTGAATGATCTGAGTCGTGCTTCCGAAGAGCAAGGACCTCTTTTTTATATTTTCCTTATCGTCCTGGTGGCAGACAGAGAATGACACCCTCTTTCATTGTTTCAGTACTGGGGTTTGAACCCATGAGTGCTCTACCACTGAAGGACATCCCCAGCCATTTTTATTAATTATTTCTTTTGTATTGTGAGACAGGGTCTCGCCAGGTCATCCAGGCTGTCCTTAAACTTGAGATCTTCCTGCATCAGCCTCCCAGGTAGCTGCAGTTGCAGGAGTGCCCTACCCCACGTAGCTGGACACTCACGTAGTGACACCCGTGTAGTGACACTCTCTTCAGTCATCATGTTGCTGTCCATCCACAGCGGGTGTGGAGGGTACTGTTCCTAGTGGATTAGCCATATTGCAAATGATCAATAAGTCCAGTGACCTTACATATCTTGTTTTAAAATCTGACGAATTCCATCACTGACTTAGCTCCGTTCAGGCCTCTGATTGACCTCTTGGATCCTTCTTTCCCTCTTTTATCCTAGTTCAGGGTACCTTCATCTCACATCTGGACAGTAATTGTGGCCTCCTTCCTGCCTCCATCTTCAATCACTCTGGTTTCTTCTTTTCTCATTTACTACTGCTGTGACCAGTGGAGCCATTTAAAATGCAAATCTGGTTGTATCAACTCCAGGTTTCCTACCCAGCTACCTGCCTTTCTTAGTCCTTCATCATCCAACTTGCTCCCTGCCTCAGGATCTTTGGGTGTGCCACCGCCTCAGCCAGGCTCCTCTTTCCTTCTTTCCCTTTCTCTTAGTTATTATATGGTCTGTTTCTCTTCCTCCAGGCTGACTAGGCCTCCAGTGACACGCCCTCCTGACTGGCCATGTATTTCCCTCCTAACTCCTAGCATAGTTTGTAGGGGTGTGTGTGTGTGTGTGTGTGTGTGTGTGTGTGTAAACTCTGTGACCACATGAACCTAGTGGGTTGTTGCATTCTTCTCTGTCCCCAGAACTCAGGCTTCTCAGGCACAAAATGGACTTACAATATACTTTTGGATAAATGAATGAGTCTGGGGTGACAATGAGAACTTTGTCTAATGAAGCGAGAGGCGGTAGAGAAACTTAGACAGCTGCTCCCAGATGCAAGGAGGGCAGAGTATGCACCAGCCAGTTCGCCATATCACCCAGCCGGCCACAGAGTCCTTGAAAACAGCCTGGTACTAAGTATAAACTCGATCTTTTTTTTTTCTTTTTTAAAAAAACAACTCCATCAGCTTGTGGTAAGAGTCTGAGAGAAGCTCCAAATGAAATGCATATAAAAACTTAAAAAAAAAAGAGCCTCTGATTTCCTAATCAAGCAACAGAAGAAAAAAAAAAAGAAAAAAAAAAAAAGAAAGCACCACATTGCTGATTCCCTATCAGGGAAATGAGTAAGCTAGAATTCATCAGTGTGCTGGGTTCTGGATGCTCTTGGCACCGTGACCTGAGTGACCCTCTCACTAGTTTCCTGCTCACAATTCCAGCCCCACTCGACTCAGAGGCCGCAAGTCCCTACAGTGGGAACATGTGGTTCTTTTGGTCTTGAACCCCCCCCCCCCCCGGCCTCCTCCTGCAGCCCGCTGTCTCACTACCTGGGTATCTCTATGCATCCCCATTCACCAGTCTTTGCCAAGATTTCTTCAACAAACAAATGAAGGATTGGAGACACTATGGTCTTCAGAGCTGGAGGTGGAGCCCAGGGCTTTCTTGGCATATGCTGAGCCACACTCCTACCTTCTTTCCCCACTTTTTTTTTTTTTTTTTTTTTTTTTTGCTTTTTGAGACAGGGTCTCGCTTTGTAGTTCAGGCTGGCCCTGAGCTCACTATGGAGCCCAGGCAAGCCGCCGCGAACTCAGCAATCCTCTTGTCTCTGCCTCCGAGTGCTGGGATGACAGGCGTGAGCCACCACGCCCGGCATTGTGGTATGCGGTGTTGATTGTTGGTGGGCGTGTCTCCACGCCCAGCATTATATGTGGTCACCAGGGATCGAACTCAGGTCCTTGCGCTTGCGAGGCAGGTGCCGGAACCACTGAGCTAACCCTCTGGCCCCTTCCCCGCTTTTTGTAATTCTGAGACAGGGCCGTGCTAAGCAACCCAGCCTGGCCTTGGGCTTGTGTCTCCTCAGCCTCAGCCTGTCCGAGCAGCTGGGATTACAGCCGTGCACCCCCACGCCTGGCCTCCACAGCGTTTCTCTGTCTGGTAGAAGTTTTCATTTTCCCTTTGCTGCCGCAGTCCAAGGCTGCCCCGTGTCCTGTTTGCTCAGAGCAGAACCCCGGAAGTCGTCTTTGCTCCCATCTCCTTTCCACCATACCTGCCGCATGCCACATGCCCAGGAAATTTTGGCCACATCTGTCCCTTTTCTCTAACTCCGCCTTAATCTCAGTCCCTTCCTTCCTGCCGAGACGCCTTCAAGGTCCTCTCTCAGTCCCGCTTCCTGTCCTTGCTTCCTCCCTGGCTGTGTGACCTGCTGCCGGCAACTCGATCACACCTAGAACTTGCCTACTGTCGCCTACCGAGCCCTACGGGAGTGGCGCGTATCCCCCGACCGAACGCTGTCCTCCCCTCGGCGTCTCCCTGCCCTGACACGTTCTCTCAGGCAATGGCCACCCCCACACCAGCGTCCCACGGGCAGCAGCTCCAGTCTTCGCGCTGCTCCGCCCGAGACTTGAGGTCATCCCGACTCCGCTCTAGTTGACCCCGGTTTCCTCCTGTGCTCACGGACGCTGACCGTCCCGTCTCTGCGCGTGTCCCCTCCTCTCCGCTCTGGTCTCCCCACTCCACCCTCAAGCCAGCAGTAGAATAGTGAAGCTCCCGCGTGGGTCAGGCTAGTCACCTCTTCTGCCCCAAGCCCTCTAGGGGTTCCCACCTCATCCAAGGCTGACATTAGCGTCCTCGCTGGGTCCCACAGGCCCCTGTGACCTGGCCCCTCCCCCTGCCTCCTTTCCGTCTCGTCGCCTCTTTCCTCCTTTGCTGGCATCACTCCAGCCTCACTGTCTTCCCTGCCACATCCGGCACCTCCCTGCCTCAGGACCTTTGCACCAGCTCTTTCCCTGCCCCCAGAGGGTGGTCATTTATTTCTTCTTCTTCGCTCCCTCACCTCCGCACATGTGTTTCCTCAAATGCCAATGAGGTCTTCACCTTGTATAAAATCGCACAGCTCCTTTCCCCGTAAAGACAAGCCCACTTTTCTGCTTTGCTTTTCTCCTTAGCTCTCATCTCCACGCAGGGCCGGCCTCAGAGACACTAGGACAGTGTGGTCACGCTGACCTTGTGCCTAGGAGGACCTGTCTTGAGGACGTAAGACGTAAGTCACTCACGGTTCCCAGCAACATTTTCTGTGTTTCCCTTGTTCTGTCCTTGGTCAGCGCTAGGAGCGGGATATTGTCTCTTGTCCACGTCTGTCATGAGCCTGCCTGGAAGGGTCTGGCATGTAGAAGGCGCTCAGCAGAGTCCTGCCAGCTAACCCGTCATCCTGCCACCCGCCGCCTCTGAGCCCCCCTCAGGTTGCATCCTTTGTGAGTCCTGAATGGATCTCGACTCTCTGCGTCCCTCTGTCCTTGGTACTGCCTCGGCTGTGCTCCCCGCGTGTCCCTCTCGCTTCCTAAATGGCTCCCTGTTGTCCCCTCCAACCATGTCCCGTGGTCACCACCTCCTACTCCAGGAGCCCAGGACGATGGCCTCAGCATGGCTGTCCCTGTCCTGCCACCTCCCATCCTCTTCCTCTCCGCACCGCAGTTTCTCTGGCCGCCTTCACACTTTGTGAACATGTTTTGCATTTGTTGGGGGGCCTGCAGATGCTTCTGTCCCCTATTACAGAACACCCCGCACCTCTGATTCTCGCTGACCTTCGGCCTCCTTTTAGATTTCTCGAGCTAAATCTCTCCATTGTCACCGAGACAGCAGCCCCTGGTCCTCTGTCCTTGGACCTCTCACAGTGGGAACTGCGTGGCCACCATGTGCTGTCCGTGTCCCTCTGCAGCAGGACTCAAAGGCCACGTGTGTGAGATCTTTGTGTGGAGCCCTCTCAGCCACACGGCAGGTGCTTGGCACCGCAGCTCTGGGGGTACGGGGCAGGCGTTTCAGTGCTGGAGTCACTTAGCGTGCCATTCCACGGGGGCACACGGATGGCTCGTGGTGTGGGCACTAGAGGAGACTGCGTCCCGAAGCGCCTGGGCTCTGTGCATTGCCAGAGATGTTTTTGTTTGGCCAGAACCAAAATGGCCCACATGGCATTTTTTAAAATTTGGATGAATTGCTAACATTGAAAAATTGGGAGGCTTCACAAAAAACTTTGAATATTTGGCTCCTTTTGAAAAAATCGAAACATCCAGCAGCCTGAACCTGCAGTGCATCAGTGGCTGCGAGTGGACCGGGGGCTGCCATGTAGACTGCTCCTGTTGGGGGCCACTTGCCCAGTTGCGCGGGCACTGGGGGCCGCAGAGCCCTTCCTCGGCCATCTGAGAGCAGAGCTGGTGTCTGAAATGAGGGGACCGCGGGGCCTGGGAGAGGCCAGAGGTGGCGACTGCAGACTCAGAACGCTCGGGCTCTGGGGGACCCTGGGCTCCCATCCTGGGCCGGCTGCTGCCCGACTTCAGGACCAGGAGGGTGTGGGCAGGAATGCTCTGCCAACCAGGCCCTTTCTGTGGCACTGCAAGGCCTCTAGGAGTCATACCTGGCAAGGAGGAGAGAAAGAGGCCCCCGAAGCGTGCAATAAATGTTAGATTTTTTTCCCTGCTACTTTCCTCTAAGAGGTATGCAAGAGTAGAGGGCATGAGAGAGATTGAACTCATTTCAGAACAAATAATGGAGCCTCTTCCATTCCAGAACTGTGGGTGAAATCCACACTGGTCTCACAGAAATGATGCTCCTTGTATTGTCAAAAGACTTGCTGTGCAGGAACCTGTTTCGTTCCTTCTCTGTCGAGTCCCAAGTACCGGGCCTGCTGTGTTCCTTACATTTCCTCCCCTTCTTGAAGTTCTCACATCCACGCTTAGAAGAAGTGCGTTCTGACACTGCTCACCATTACATATATTCAGAGAGACTGGAAAAAGCAGTGCTTTTCAAAAATCAGAAGTCAGAAGCCAGAGGTACCGTTCCAGGAAGCAATGCAGTTTAACTTTGTGCTTATAACCATGTTCCAATTTAATTCAGCCTTGTTCTGGTATCACAGTGATCTTTAAGGACAAGAATTTCAAAATTCAGGGCGTCAAATTTCTGTTGCATGTTGGGCGGCCTGCCTGCCCGAAGCAGGGTCTCAGCTCCTATTTGCACATATGGTGAGAAGCACCTTGCTGGTCTTTACTGCCCTAACGCTGCTTCTGCAAAGCATGCATGGGGATCTTCCTGGTGGGGAACCAGGGAGACTGAGAGGAGCAGAGGGCAGAAAGAAAGGGAAGAGCTACGGTGGAAACCCAAGTCCACCATGACTAAGAGCCGGGTGAGAGTGGAAGCCTGAACACTGGCACATGTCCCTGTGGGCTGCGATGGGGTCTGTGTAACTGTTCTTCAGAGGCCTTGAGCGGGCTTGAGATTGGAGTTCCTTTCTAGGAGAGGACCCAGGGATGGTCCTTCTCTGGGGTGGGAAGCTCCTGCCTTTGAACGCATAGCTTCGGAAGGGACACAGAGGCGAGGGAGGAAGGGGCCCTAACCTGAATCAGCCTATGGGATTGGTGACGTGACAGATGTCACAGCCAGGTCACCCTCGCATCTAACTCAATTCCTTTCTGAGCTTCCTGACTGGCTCTTCACAGGTCACTGCAAAACGAAGAAAGTGGGAGCTCTAGTTTGTGAGGGGTCACCTGGAGTTCGTCTTGTGAGTAATACTACCTCCCACATCTGAGGTCCTGAGTGAGGAGGTGAAGTGGGGGAGCCTCCCTCCCCTCCCCCAGCACTTTGCTGGCTTCCTAGTCTGTTCAGTCTGTTCCAACTTGCCATTTTATAGGTTTGCCTCCCATCAGCCACAAGTTCCCGCAGAGTGAAACCAAGTAGGTTTTACTGCTCTTTGTAGATTTGGCCCAGAGCTAAGACCGCCGTTGCTGGTGCATTGTAACAGGCACTCAGTAATGTTTGTCAGATACTTGAATGAATGAAGCTACCACTGGGTGCAGTTTATTGAAGACATTTGATTCTCTTCAGTGAGGTTCCTATGAAGGGCTACTGAAGATATTTTAGCAGCATATGATGGAGCAGTTTAATACATAGGCTGTTTTATCACTTCTGGGGACTGATGCAAATTAAGAAATGAATGTTCCCAGAAAACTGTACTGGGTGGGCTGTTACACTTCTCATTCTTAGAAATAAGTCAGGGAAGGGAAAGTCCATGCGTTACCAAGTCTGGAGATGATACATACTAAAATGATCTCCCAATTTAAACTTGTCATTTTGACTTCTATCCTCTTTAATGACTATACCTGCACAGGACCTGGATTCAGTCCCTAGCAACAGAGTCACAGAACAAGCAAACAATAACTCTTCATTGTGACTGCCAATTTAATTATTGTGAGAGACACCTAGGAGATCAGAAAAGCTGCTTCTGGGTGTGTCTGGGAGGGTCGTGGGGACGTGACTTCGGGGGAATTTGTGGTGCTTGGGCCCCCTTCTCACTGACTGCTCCCTGCTGTTTTCTGACTGGCTCTGCCTCGAAGCCAGCTGACCATGGACTGAAACCTTGAAACCATGAGCTAGATAAACCCCTCCTCCAACTGCACCATCAGGCATTTTGTGCAGTTAACAGAAAAGCTGACCAGTCAACACAGAAACAAACACGGAACTGTAAGAGATCACTTCCAAAGCCTAAGTGTCACTTCATCTGCAACCCAGAGCCTGAGTCTGACCGCTTCTCACCACCTCCCCACTTTCTGGAGCCCGACTGGTCTTCTAACTGGTCCTGCTTCCACTGCAGGCCTTGTGACCCATTCTCCATCCACAAGCCAGATGACGACCCCCCCCCCCTTGAAGATGCCCTCTCCAGTGGACACCTGCTCAGAGCGAAAGGCAGCTTTTCCAGCCTGGCACCCCATCTCCCTTCACCCCCACAGGCTCCAGGGACAGGGCCTCATACATTTCCTCCAAAGCACCCAATCCCTGCTCCCATCTTGGGGCCCTTTGTGGGGCTCTTCCTTGCCTTCTGTGCTTCTGTCGGCCCTGCCAAGCTGCCCACTTCACATGGCAACAGTTCTGCGTGCCCTGCCCTGGCCACTTCCTGTTGAATTCTTCTCCAGAGCACTCACCTCCCTCTGACCTACATTTCACTCTCCTGATGGATGGGTTGCCCGCTGCTACCCAGGAGGACAATGGCCCTTCACCGGGACCAGGGCTGCTTTTGTTTTCTCTGCTCCCACTGCACCCCAGTAGCCAGAGCACTGGCTGCCACGTGGACATGTGCCAGGGTAGAATCAGTGCTGAGTGGCTGGCTCTGTGGGGAACGTGATGCAGTTTCTGCTGTTGGCTGCAACTGTGTGGAGATGACTGTGTGTGAAATGTCTGCGGTTTAACCCAGGGGCTCTTGTTGGGAACTTGCCTTTTTGTCTCCTCGGGAGGCAGCAGGCCTCTGGGCACAGCAGACAGCAGAAGGGACCGAGGTGCACATGGCGACGTTCTGGGGGCAAAGTGGGGGGTGAGTAGCCTCAGACCTCAATGGAGAAGAGCTGCCTGGCCTGGGGGACTTTGTCAGGCTGCTCTGGACAGCACACTGCTGGGTGCGGGGGCTGGAACGGCCCACATTTGGAACAGTGTCTCTGGATCCAGGAGTCCATCTTAAGATTTCATTTCCTAAATTAGATGTGCCGGGTCACTGATTGACACTCTGTGCTTGTAATTTTTTAAGCCCCTACAAAGCTCTCATTTTCACGAATGTTCTCTTTGATGGCCCACAAGCAGACAGTGGTGTGAGGGCAAGAGAGTTGCCGGGGTGTGTGTGCGTCATCCACCGTGATCTAGGGCGTGGGGCCCTGGCTCTGAGTCCGGAGTTGGCACAGAAACCCTGGGCCTGGGGAGTTGCTAAGTTGCTGGTTCTGGAGCTCCTGTGGTTTCGCACGAACTGTTTTCAGTCCCTCGTCTACTTCCATGCCGCTCAGTGCCCGAGGCCCCGGGAGGCTCACTGGGCCGTGACTCGGCCGTGGACTTTGTGTTTGGGAGCGGAGCCTGCAGGTGTGTCTACACAAGGGTAGGCTGTCAACTATCGCAGCGCTTTCCGGTTCGCGTTAGGGCCGCAGGAGGTTTGTGGGAACCTCTGACACAAAGCAGGGAAGCAGACGTAGACAAGACCTCAGAAAGCCACGGGAGTAGGTAAAAAATCGCCCTCAAACCTGGTCAAGTGTCAAGGAAAACGCGCTAACCTTTATGTAGAGGAGGATGGGTCCTGACATGTGAATTCCAAACATGGACAAGCCCTAGGCCAGGGAAGATTGAAACTTAATAACAAGGGGAAGTTACTTGCCACAAGGGGAAAGGAGCACGGGGCACCTAGAGGCGGACTTGGAGACGGTGTGGGGCACGGGAGAGGGGCGTAAGCAAGGGGGAGCTTAGTACATGCTACGCATTTCACAGCTGAGCGCCCCGTGGAGATGACCGGCAAGGATTCTGTTCTGTGTTCTGGAGGAAGAGCCCTGGGACCCTGTTACCTTCATGGAGCAGGACAGAAGGGGAGGCTGTTAGTGCTGGTCGGACATCTTCCCTACAGTGAGCATTGGGCTCTACCTAGGCCTTAGCTTGGGGCCACCAGCTCCTCTCTCCACCTTCCGTATGAGGAAACTGAGGCCTGGACAGGCAAGGTAATCTGCCCAAGGCCTCTCAGCCAGGGAGCTGCTGGCTCCTTCCTGGGAAGCAGCGCAGTTGCCAACCTAGGTATAGGAGGGGGCAGGGCTGAAGAAGCAGGGCCTGGGGGACAGGGGTGGTAGCTGTGGGACACTGAGGGACAGAGGGGCAGGTAGAAGGCTGGTGAGCTGGGGATCTGAGAGCCTGGGCGACTCTAGCGGTGGCTGGAGCACTTTATTGCGCTCGGTGCCCCCTCTGCCACCCCCACAGCTCCTCTGGCCCAGGGCTGCCTGAGTAAGCATCCCCCAAAGAGCCTGACTCACTGGCCTTGGCTCTTGCCACCAGAGCAGCAGGGAGGACAGTGGCCCAGTGGCCCGGTACCTCCCCGAGTGGTCTGACGGCCCAGCCTCCCCCGGGAGCGGGCAGAGACTGCCTTTGATACCTGAGAAGTCTCCGCTTCCCAGATCACCTCTCCTGCCTGGCACGGACCTGGCTGGCTTTCCTGTGTGCGTTTGCATGTTCCGGTGACACTGTCCCTCTCGAGGCTGTGAGCCCCGCAGGGCAGGGACGTACCTGAGTCATCTCCTGCCCCCAGTGCTCGCGACCGCACTTGGCACAAAGCAGGGGCTGCTCAGCAAATATTTATTGAGTTCCCTCCCAAATCAAACAGGAAACCCCCACCCTTGCCCCGGGACCCACACTGGTGGACAGTGCCGTGATTGTGGCCACGATCAGCCACGTCCCCCCGGCACAGCGGCCCCGATGCGGAGGGCACATGGGCATCTGCCACATTTCAGCATTGTTTTCCTTCCTGTGCCTTCAGTCGCTGATTTTATTCCAACCATTCTCACTTTCTGTCTCGGAAAATCACAAGGAAACTCCAGGCTGCTCCTGGAATCCTTGCCAACGTGACTCAAGCAGAATCCAGCACATGGCGCTGGGTTCCCACACAAACAAAGATGCTGCTACTTTCGGCGCCGGGCCTCCTTTGTCCTGACAGCTTGGGTCCTCCCACCCTCGCCCAGGTGAGAGGAGGCAGAATGGGTACCTTGCTGGCCCAGCACAAAAACCACGGGCTTCCCTGGTGCTGGCCCACGGTGGGCGCCCAGAACTGGGTGAAGAAACATGGAGGTTGGAGGCCAAGTGGGAATGACCTGGGCGCTTCCTGCAGCTGAGCCCCACCTGAACCCCAGCCTCCATCTCATTGCAGTTTTCTACATCCGGGTCTCTGCCCTGTTTCTTACTTATGACTAGAGTAAATGACTCACTCTCCATGGCCTCAGTTTCCCCTCTGGAAAGCAGAACTGGTGCTAAGATTGGACCATTATGGGGATCAAATAGGCAGAACTAAAGCACCCAGCACATGCTTGGTGCAGCGTGGCATTCAGCAGCTGCTGCCCATGATGCCAGGGATGCATGTGGGTGACCCTCCACTGGGCAGCACTTTGCCACTGTCACCATCGCTGTGACCATAAAGTCAAGCAGTAGCACTCCACACCTCCCAGGGCGTGGTCTGAGTGCGACAGGCTTATGTCTCCTACTCTTGTCTGGGGCAGGCTCTGAGGGGCCCCGTGAGGGCTCCTGAGAGCACATTTTCAGCCGAACATCACCGCTCAGCTGGCCGAGGGAGGCGGTGGAGCTGAGCATTGTGGGTGGACTACTCAGCTTCTCTCAGGCCACGTCCTCATCTGTGCCGCTTCCAAGTCTGTCTGTAAGGCCTGGGGCGCACAGGGGGACAGATTGCCCCCCGGAACAGCTGCCGTGGAGAGTGGGCCCCTCTTCTGTCTCTGATGTCCTGTCTGACGGCTGCTTGTAAAGGACCGTGGCATCGCGGTCGAAGGCAGGGTTGTTTGTGGAATGGCTAGCTCCGATGCATGTCACTAAGTGACAGGGACACGGACAGTGGCAGTTCTAGCCTGTGGGGGCACCTGGTTCGGGATGTGGCACAAGACAGAGCCTCTGGGACCGAAGCTGGGATGGCCTGATGTGGTGGGATGTGGATGCCCAGAGGTGACCGTCCCCAGGGGACCGAGACAGGCAGGGACAGGATGGTGCTTGTGCTGAAAAGCACAGGCTCCTCTCTGGGCCTCAGATGCCCACCAGGTACAGCAGGCCGGAGTTGGCATCCCTGCCTTCAGTTTGTCCCTGCCTCCTCCATTACCTTGAGCTTCAGGCCAGACCCATGTCAGTTCTGCACACAGGTGTGTTGTTCACTCGGGGATGTGTGTTGCCAAACAAGTTCACCAGCCCCAAATTTACCTTGCAGATCTCATTTCATTTCCAGACTGAAAGCGTCAAAATAATACTAATCCAAGTATTTTCAAGGATTGTCAACGGTCCCCCACCCACAGTCCTGGGGATCTAATCCAGCGCCTCCCCACTGAGTTATGTCCCCAGCCTCCTTCCTTCCTTCCTTACTTTATTTCTCGTTCCATGCACACTGGCACATCAGGTCACGACCGATTTGTACACATTTCCCCGACCTGCTGGGCTGATCAGTGTCACTCCAGCAACGCGTCCCTCTGCCTAGAACATGTGTCTCCTGGCTCAGACTGCTTGGTCTTTATGTTTGAAGCACCCTGTCTTCTAAGAAACCTTCTCACTGGGGCACAAGATGTGCCCTTTGGCCTGGGCGTACCTGTACCCAGCATGCGCCACGGGGATTTGATGCGGGTTGATGGGCTGTGATTGCTGTTGCTGGAACTGTGCTGTGTCCTCCGCACATATGCTTGCCTATTTTTTTGTTTGTTTGAACCAAGGCTCAAACTCAGGACCTTGCACTTCCCAGGCAGGCACAGCACCACTAGCTACATCCCGAGCTTTCCAATATTTTGTTGGAATTTTTGTCGCCCCTCTTCCAAGTCGTTGACATTTTTGCCACTCATGATGGAAGTCAGGATTTGAACTCAGGTAAGCCCTACCACAAAGCTTTTAAAAAATTTTTTTTGGGCCGGAGGGTTAGCTCAGTGGTTCCGGCGCCTGCCTCGCAAGCGCAAGGTCCTGAGTTCGATCCCCGGTAACCACATATAATGCTGGGCGTGGAGACACGCCCACCAACAATCAACACCGCATACCACAATGCCGGGCGTGGTGGCTCACGCCTGTCATCCCAGCACTCAGGAGGCAGAGGCAGGAGGATTGCTGAGTTCGCGGCGGCTTGCCTGGGCACCATATGAGCTCAGGGCCAGCCTGAACTACAAAGTGAGACCCTGTCTCGAAAAGCACAAAAAAAAAAAAAATTTTTTTTTCTCCACAAGGACCCTGCAAATGCATTTCTTTTTTACTCTTCTCTTCTCTTTTCTTGGACCGTGGCACACTGATCTCTATTCCCGCAGCCCTGAGTCTTGTAGGGATTCAAATAACAGTCGCTGGATGTTGAAAAGATGAAGCCCAGTGAAAGATCCCAGGTTCTCATCTTCCTCTGATGGCTTAAGATTCAACCCCTTTCGGAGCACCCGCCCTTTGGTTCTCAGCCAGCCCCATGTGGGGATGTAACTGGCTCTGCACCGGGGAGCTGAGGAAGCAGCTCCCCCTTTGAACCTAGAAACTTAAGACCATCCTGCGCATCATGAGCCAGGACAGCGTCGGGGCTCCCACACAGTCTTTGATTTATGCCACGGGGCACCTAGAGGCAAGAGCCAGCCCTGCCCCCCACTCGGGAAACTGGACTTCTCATGACTGCTGCGCCCATGAGCAAGAAACAAAATGACGAAGCGATATTGCAGTTGGAGCTCTCAGAATGCCCATCTCCTCCAAGCCTACTGCGCCTTTTCTTTTCAGAGCAAAACCCTGTAATATTAATACACGACAGAGAAGAGCATAGAAAAGCGACTCTTTCCCTTTGACATGGCGGAGATCACAGAGACTAGAGAGACCTTTAATCTTTATTAATGTGTCGCGAGGGGGCCTCTCCCTCGAGCTGTGGGAGGCAGACTTCCAAAGAGCTCGCCTCTCTCGCAGTCCTCCGCATCCCTGGGCACTTCACATGGCTGCCTGGTACTGTTCAGAGTCTGGCAGGACCGCGTCATGGGGACCTGCTGTGTCCTGGGCAAGAGCAAGGCAGCCCTAACCCGGCTCCCATCTGCAGGGGTGGAAGACAGGGAAATTCAGGACACGGACCTCGGTCACGTGGCTTCGTTTCTGACCAAGGGCACTGATGCCCCGAAGAGGCTCCGAAGGAAGCAGGAACAAGCAGGCATCCTGCCCGGGAGGGCTCACACCTGTGCTCCCGAGTGGCCCATCCAGTGAGAAGCCCTTCACTTGCCTGCGTCACGCTGTCCTCTCTCTGCCTGGCTGAGAACCTCTTTCCACCTCTCTTCCCCTCAGCAGGGAACTGCGTGAATGTGGCCAGAAAGAGCTGGAACTTGGTGTCCCGCAGACCTGATGTCATGCAGACGCCAGGACATGCGAGGTACGTTCCACTGTGCTGAGAAGCTGTACAGGGAGGGGTTGTAAGCCAGGGAGATGGCAGGGTCAGGGTCACAGACACGCACCTACACAGGCCTGCAGACCGATGAGTGGAGATGCCACTTTGACATCCATCCATCCATTCAAAATTGCTTTCTCGTCACCCACTGGGTTCTCCTCCAGGTGCCAGGCCTATCCTGAAGGCCACATTATAGTGCAGTGTAATTAGGATACGCAGGCTACCGCTGCCTCCCGCCCTCCAGGCCAGGAGTCTAAGATGCGAGATGTCTGACCTGTCCTGGAGGCACCTTAGGACTTGGAGTTGGGTCTGAGCACAGATTTGAGACCCATGACGTTCCTGCTCAAGCGGACCAGCAAAGCCGCACTGAGGGGGATGGGCCGTCAGGAAGGAGGAATCCGGCTGAAGTGTGTGCAAATAAGGCATCGCCTAATTCGATTATGTTTGCTAGACTTCAGTGTAATAAAACGGAGTTCTCGCTCATAAGCACCATCTCCTGGTGTTTATAGAACAAGAAAGCCAAATTAAGATAGGAATTTCCAGGGAGAAAAGCATGGGTTTCAGGCTGGAATGTAAAGAGAACAGACCCGGAAGAAATCGGTTGCCGATTTTACAACGGGGCTGTGATGGGGTGGGAAGCGCCTGGTGCCTGGGCAGGGTGGGACCCTCGGAAAGGCCGGCTGGCACTCGGAAAGAGCTGGTGTGGGCAGAGATTCTACCAGAGAGATACCAGGTCAGGAGAGAGGCTGAGGGAAGGGGTTTGTGACAGGAAGGAGGGTTAGTGGCCATCCACTTCACACCTGTGAGGGCTGGAGTAGTGCGGACTCCTAGGGCCATTGGGAGAGCTGAGGCCAGGGAGCACAGGGCTCTTATTACAGTGCCTGGCACACAGTAGGGGCTCGGTCACCGAGAGCTATTATTTTAAATCTGCTCATTCTACTCTCTTTTTAAATCCCGCAGGTAAAAAGATAACATTTCAAAAATAAGCCAAGGACTTAGATAGACACGTGTCCAAGGAAGATACACAAATAGCCAAGAAGTGCACGGATGGAGGCTCCGTATCACTCATCATGAAGGCAGTGCAAGGGCAAACCACAGTGAGTCCGCCACACGCCCCTAGGAGGACCGGAGGGCTGGGCGGGGGCGGGGGGCTGCTCGCACGTCACCTCCACACTCGGAGCAGCTGCGGCAAGAGGACTGCAGGTTCGAGCTCAGCCTGAACAACTTAACAAGAGAGTCTGTCTCAAAATGAGAAAAATAAAAAGGGTTGAGAATGTAGCTTGAAGCAAAGGCCCTGCGTTCAATCTCTAGTTGGGGAGAAAAATGTCAGCAAGGAAGTGAAGAAGCCAGAACCCTGCACTGCTGCTAGGAACCGGAAATGGTGGAGCTGGTGGGGAAGATCGTATGGCGGCCCCTGAAACAGTTAAAAATAGGATCACCGTATGATCCAGCAACTTCACAGCTGAGTATATATCCAAATAGATTGAAAAGAGTCTCAAAGATATGTTCGTGTACTCGTGTGCAGAGCAGCACTATTCGTAGCTGCTAAAAGCCAGTAACCCAAGAGTCCTTGGAAGGAGAAAGAAGCAAAATTTTAATCTATCTAGGGAGTGGAGTATTAGCCTTCAGTAAGGAAGGAGATGCCATCCGATGGGACACTACGAATGAACCTTGCAGATGAGACAAGTGAGGAGATAAATACTGGAGGATTCTACTTCTGTGAGGCACGTCGAGTATCCAAACTCATAGACACAGAAAACAGCACTCAGAAGCCAGAGCTGGGCGGCGGGGGCTGGGGGGCAGCATGTTACTGTGTAGAGAGCAGGATTACAGCTGTACAAGATGCTCAGTTCTGGAGACCGATGTTGCTGATGGCTGCAAAGTGTTTGGGGTGGTGCATTTTATGTTATGTTTTTCTATTTCACTGAAATAAATTGGGGAAGCCTCCCTCCCCCCTCCCCAAAACCCAGCCATGGAGGCTCTTAGTGCCCTTGGAGGGAGCCAGGTTTCCCACATTTCCAAGCCTGGCACTCAAAGGGACTGTGATGTATCTCTTTTTCCGTGCTGGGCCTGCCTCTGTCCGGCTCTGTGCCCTTGAATGGGATGGTCGAGGCTGCTGCTCCTGTGGACCTGCCATTGCTTCCCCCTCTGCAAGGCCTTGAAGAGGCCCTTATGCCATCCAGAGCTGCCTTGCTGGACGTGGGTCTCATCCTCTCGTCATTTACCACTCTGAGCGGCCTATCTGCCCCTCGTAGTAGGGCCCATGCCTTAGCTCTTGTGATGCCCCTGTCCCACCTGGTGCTAAGCACTGTGCTCAGTGTCAGAGACTTCTGAATGCATTTGGCCTTCAGAAAAGGAGATTGCTATCAGGACCCATGGTATCAACCTGTCCCGGCTACTCAGGAGACTGAGGCAGGAGGATTGCTTGAGTTTAGGAGATCAAGGGAAGCCTGCACAACATAGCCTCGAAAATAATAAACACAGAACATGCCAGCTGGGAAGGGCACACAACCTGTTATTGTTACAGGGTAAGCAGATGCCTCAGTGATGGGGACATACTAGGTCCATGTGAACCTTGAAGGCTGCTTATTTCCCTGGTGAGAATTGGTGGAGACAGAGAGCTGGGGGAGGGACACCCCGCCTTCAGGTTGCCTCCGTGTAGGAGGCGCAAAACAAGGGTTCGTGTTTCTCCTTCGAGAAATTAGGTCACTGGGTGTCGTTAAGTGTGCCTCGCCGAGCTATGCTAATCAGTTCTCTTCTGGCCTAAATATCTGGTAATTATCTTGGTTTTTTGCTTTGCTAGACTTGGCTTCTTAAAACAGTTCATCCTCACTGTTACTTCTGGGCTTCTGCTCCTCTGGAAAGAATATCAACCACCATCCCTCAGCCAGGCCCTCCTCCTCCTCCTCCTCCTCCTCCTCCTCTTGCTCCATGAGGACTGCGCAGAGCTCTCCTCATCTCCAGGTTAGAGCTCAGGACCCAGGCTCACTGCTTCTGGGGCTCTTGGCCCACCTTCTTTCCCTTCACCCCACATACGATGCCCATCCCCTGGTGTGGCCAGCCCATGGGTTCCTAGTACAGGCCAGAGGCCCAGCTCACCCTGGTGCCCTGCGCTCTCCTTTGGCTTCTTGGATCGGGCAGAGACATGTGGAGTGGGACAGAGAACGCCGCAAGAGTCCTCATGGGAATCGGCCCATGTGATTGGGTGGGATCTACAGACTTGTGCTGCGCACTGGGGAACCGGAAGAGCTGACGATGGTGCGGTGCATTCTGGGTTCAAGGCGCGAGAACTCGAGTCACTGATAATGTAACCTCAGCTTGAGTCCATAGACGCGAGTACCAGGAGCACCCACATCCAAGGCCAGGAAAGCGAGGTCCCAGCTCAGACAGGGAATTTGCTCTCTGCTCTTTTGTTCTGCAGGGTTGCACTGGTGGCAGGATGATGTGCACCCACATTGGTTCTGATGGGTCCTGTTTACTCATCTACTGACCGGATGCTTGCCTCTTCCACACACACCCAGAAACCATGTTTTACCAACTGTCCAGGCGTGTCACATAGCCCAGTCTGATCGGCACTTAAGATTAGCCATCACACCTCCCTGGCATAGCGCCTGCTTTCTCTGTGGGGTCTTTGTGCCCCACACGTCCTGGAAGGCAGAGTCCAGTCACCTGCTGTGCTATCTGGCTGCACAGCAATTGTGCGCCCGTGCGTATGCATGGTGACGTGTGCCTGTGCACGTGTGTGCACCGTTGGAATTGCTTCCTCTGTACCTTTAGATTACAAATTATTTGAACTCAAGGAGCGAACCCCTCCTCTGTGCCTCCCTCCCTTCCCTCTATCTCTCAGCTTCCCCGCGACATCAATCTAACTCTACAGTTCTCTTTACAAACTTCACCCAGTCAAAACATTGACAGCAGACATTCATTAAACATCCACACATAGCTGATTCGGTGTTCGGCACCGGGTACTGGGCTAGACTCTGACTGAGTGCTGATTGAAGGCCAGACATGGAAAGTCAGTGGAGGGGAAGAAAAAGCCAGTAGAGTTCTTTAGAGACCCAGAGCTCCACGGTCCCATCTTCTGGCCTGATACATTGTGATGTCAGTCACAAATACAGTTAAGTATACCATATAAATGTAGATGGTGGTTTGGCATCTTCTGGCCAGTTGGTGCATTTGGAGGGGTCTATTTTAGTTATTATCTTTATAATGACAATCTGCTGGGCTGGTATGAAAATAATAATTACCATAGCTGTTGAATAATTGAGCTTTTTTTTTTTTGCCATAAGTTTTACTTGGAATTTAATGTCCAGAACTCCTTCTCAGGGTTGTCCTCCCCGTACTTATTTTTTCTGAAGAGGAAACTGATAAACTCTTAGAGTGTTTAAGTCCTTTGCCCAGAGGGCAGAGTAGCCAGAATTGCAGGCCAGCCCAAATCTGTGTTCTCTGTTCAACTAGTTTCTCTCTATTTCTGAAGTTCTAAAATTATATGTGTAGCGAGAAATGTTTTGACCTTGTGGTAATACATTTTCTGTAAGGTCAGAAATAAATAAGTAAAAATTAATCTGACAATCTCCAAGCAGGCTGAGAAATGCCATCCTGCCTTCCCCTTGGATTTGACCCCCATAATCGTTCCCCTCAATTGACAGCTGATTGGTTTAAATAATTCATACCCTTTCGTGAGGCCTCCTGCTTCCAATTGGCATTTGCTTGATGAGGGCTCTGACTGACAGGTGATTATGGGGCTGAAATGTTCTACCGCACAACAGAGAGAGGCTCCTGACCATTCTTACACAGGTTCTTCCACAACATGGAGTGTTTGGATCACTTTCTCCTGAAAGCTCTCACTCACCCACGAGTGACTTGGGGTGCTCTGAACCTCTGTGCAGTTTCCAGCCTGCCCGTTGACCCAAGGATGGGGCGACGCTTCCTGGGGCTCCCGGACCTGCCTGAGCCCAGGCACCGGCCTGGCCCACACTGCAGCTCTGAGCAGGCTGTCGGGTTTCCTCCTCCAGGCTGGCTTAGGGGAGAGCAGCAACTCTAAGGAGCCAGGTCTTGGGGCGACCTTGAACCTGGGAGCCGCTGCAGCTCCCAGCCCACGCGGCCAGCCCTTTTCTCCACGCCCCACCATCACGGCCACGGGCCACCGGCCGGGTGCGTGTTCCTACCCCACAGCTGCTGGCCGCCTGGCCGCACGTGCCAGAGGGGACTGATGAGTCTCCGAGCAGAGACAGCTCGGGGAGGAGGATCCCGTGAAGGAGGTGCAGGTGATCGAGCCCCACGATCAGGCAGCAGGGCGAAGATGGAAAAGACTGGGAACCGAACCCTGCACTCTGATCATGTCGGAGCAGTTGGAAAACCTTCACGCGGAGAGAAGCCAGCCTGAAACAGGCGGCTCGCACGACACTCGATGATCCCTGCTATGACTTGGTAAATGCGGCGGAAGCAGTGTCTCCACGAGGGGCAGCGCGAGTGGACGGTGTCACCAGGGCCATGTCCTTGTCACTTCCTGAAGGGAAACCACACAGGCAGGCGGGAGCGTGGCAGTGAGGCCAGGAGCAGGAAGCTGCCCTCGAGTGACGTGGAGGGTCATCGGGTCCCGGGCTGTGAGTGTGAACGCGGACAGACATGGGCGCGGCGGCTGCCTGCTGTCCCTCTCTCACCAGCACGTAAGGCCCAGGCCCGGGTGACGTCCTTGGCCTAGCCAGCCCCGGCGATTGTCCGCCTGGGCCCCTCCCTGTGGCTGGCCTGGGCAGGGAGGCGTGACCTCCCTCAGCTCCCATGTCCTCAGTGTGGACTGGGGAGAACTCATTTCATTCTTACAGTGTGCCTGCGATAGGGATTCCTTTAGACTCTGTCTTACAGGTGAGGAAACTGAGGCTCACTGAAAGAGCTGGGTTCACAGAAAAGCTGAGTCCTGGAACTACATTCTCACCACTGTGCCGCACACAGGAAGAGGGAGGTCACTTTCTGAAGCCAAGTGGGAGAAAATTCCATCGGATGATACACATCACTCCCCTTTGTATGTTGACTTTTTTTCAAAGAACTGAGAGTACTTCCAAGATAGTGCAGAAGACAGCTCCAGGAATCGTGTCACATCACACAGCACAGGGTCGGTGGGGCTGGGGAAGTTCCAAAGTCACCCTGCCTGGGGAAGCCATGGCCTGTGACAGCCATGGTCCCCTCTGCGCCTCTCTCCTGCCTTCAGCCTGTGGCCTCGTTACCCAAGCACCATCCTCCCTTTTACTTTGTACAGGGAGGTATTTGAGAAGGAAAGGAGGAGAGAAAGGCTGGCTTTATTTTTCTGTCAATAGCCAGGGGATAGTGGCAGAGTCTCACTAGGTTGTCCAGGGTGGGCCTGAACGCACAATCCCCCTGCCTCAGCCTCCAGAGGGCTCTGACACCCAGGTGCACACCAGCATGCCCAGCTCAGTAGCCTGTTCTTACAGCCAGACAGCGAGCGGCTGCCATCATTGGTAGGAGGCACAGGGAGGTGAAGATTCACATTGCCAGGGCTGGGCAGTAGGGGTGCTTCCTTCCCACACCAGGCCTGGGGTCCCCCAAAGCTTCCTCAGGGATTCCACCCAACTCTCGTGAAGTGGGCTCCCCATACAGTTCTCAGTTGACCTTTTTCAAGACCTTGCCCTGCCTCCATCTTGATCTTTCCCTGATTATTACCGTAATTACTCTGCGTGGTAATGGTGGTGCAGGATCTTCTCAGGCTGGGCCCGCGGGTCCCTGGGGGAGAGTGGTATTTGCCACCCACAGCGCATGGAAATTGCCACCCCATCCGGTATTTCTCCTGTGCAGCCGGCAGTATCTCCATTCAGGGTATCATCTCAAGGGCAATGCCGCTTACTTTGCCTATGAGAAACACGAGGCACCCAGAAGCTAAAGCACCAGCTGACTCCTATTTTAATTCATTCAAAATCGGGAACCCTGCTCTGAAGCGTGGGCCACATGGCACCCAGGGAGCGCTAACTGCCTCCACCTGGGCTGCTGTGGGCGTGAGCGGGGTGACCACAGGGTGGGGTTTGGTGGCCAAACACAGGCGTTATTTCTACATTGGGGAAGAGGAAATGGAGGCCCAGAGAGATTAAGAGCCTTGACCAAGGTCACAGCGCTCTCTCGGAGGCGAAGGTGCAGGAAGCCTGTAGCTCACATCCTCCAGCTACCGTTTCCTTTACCCTCTGGCCTAGGGACATCTGTGGGACCAACCCCAGCGAGTGCCCTGGAAAGACGGCAGGAACCTAATTTCTCAGAGCTGCCTGATGGAGCTGTTTCTCTCTACTGCTGCTGTGGCTGCTGCTTCAAACATGAAGTGTGTGTGTTTTGAAACTCTTTTGTCAGCACCAAATTCGTCTGAAATTGCAGCAAGAATAATGCTTCAGTGTCCTCTCTACTTCCTTTGGTTCTAGCAATCTTCCAGTATCAAACGGCCTCCGCTTCAGAGGAAAAATAATAATGAATGACTGAAAATAGCTCCGCTGAAGAAAATGAAGGTTTGATTTGAATTGCTGAGGGATCGACTCCCTTTCAGTCCCTCTGCCCCTTTCGCTCTGCATTTCCTGGAGAGGGCTTTCAGAGTCTGCGAGATGCTGCCATATTCTAAGATCCCAAGCATTGTGGAAAAAATAAGAGCCAATTATTTGGCCTACAAGTGTATTTGTCAGGCATGTATCCTTGTGATTCTAAATACTACCAAGTGTCACCTTAAAGAATTCGATGCCTCTGCGTTTTGATCTCTTCCCTGCTGGGAGCTTGGATGTTCTTTGGTTCACAGGGACCTACATGGGCTTCCTGTTGCTGTACTGCCTGGTATTCATTCCCCGCTACGTGGAGCAGAGCGGTCCAGGTGCCTGTTCTGAATTTAATCGTATTAATCACAGTGATTCATGTCAATAGCGAGATATTCTCAGAAGAAACCCAAATAGACTTAATCAACATGGACTTAGCTGGTCAGATTCATTATAACTCCACATGGAGGTCCCCAGAGGAGATAATAGGTGAGGAACACACGTGTCCAGAGAAACTATGTTTAATGCACATGAACAGAAACGAAGCTGAAACTGCTAGAGGAATGTACAGTGGCGTGTGTGTGACCCTGGAGGGCTGTTCAGGCATAATAAAGTTCTACGGATTTAACAAATTTCTCTGTGGAGTGTCACGGCAGACAGGGTTGTGAATTGCACATTTTGGTTTTGCTTTGAGAATAGTTTCTCTCTTTGGCCGAGCAGCCAATAGGAGCTCAGCTGGTTAATAACAGTACATTCTTTTAAGTACAGTGTTGAGTGTTGTTGAGGTTAGATCGCGCCGTGATTTCACGGTTGTGAGCAAAGCCTGTTGGGAAGTCGCTAAAATGAACTTATTACTCAGCTCTTATTTACAGAATGTATGTTAAGGTTCCAGGTCATGGGAAGGTGCCGCAGGTGGGGGAGAAAGAAGAGAGAATCGGGGCTGGAATGAAGGGTGGGCGGCTGCTCACAGGCCTGTGCCCTGGGTAAAATGAGGCCACCTGGAGTGATGGAGTTGTTACCGCTCCGAAGGCCAATTGGGGTTGGCTTACAGAATGTTGCAGAATGAATTCTACCTTGTCTTGGCTGAGATTTATGTCACACAATGTGAGATAGGAGTGGCAAAGTCTACTTTGAATCTCTCATGCCCGGAGGGGAGCCAGCAAGCCAATGGAAGTAGGCGGAAAGGACCGACCCCTCTCGGCTCCATCTTGAACCCCTGTGTGGACCCAAGCTGCTTCCCCCTCGCTCTTCCCCTTGGATCCGATGCGGCCAGCCCACGCTCAGTCCCGCCTTCCCCTACCCTCCTTCCACACACATTCACGTTTGACCCACTTCCCCCTCCTATCCAAAGACTCGACCCAATTCTCCAGCCTTCTCCCCCACAGTTCTGACCCAATTCTCTCATCATTTCCGCAAAGACATGACCCAATTTGCCTCCATCCTTCCCCCTGCACATGCCGTCACGTTCCCCCACAGCTCCCGCACCCAGTCCTGACCTCGTTCCGCCCCAGCTGCCATTCACCCCTGTTTCTCCTTGTTCCCACAACGCACATGGTGCCAGAGGCTCCTCCCCCCCTTCATACTTCCTTCTCCCCAAACACCGGGGACGGGGGCCCCCTTCTGGACCGCAGCCTCTCGGCCTCCTCCCCTGAGGCAAGCGGGCCCCGGAATGTGGCCTGGTCTTTCCCCGCCGCTCCTTGTGCCATCCCTTTCGTCTCACACTCTCTTCTCAAGGACGTGCAGTGTGGGTCTGTGCCAATTGCAGAGCCCTCTGACACACCCGCGTCCCCAATTAGAGTTTGCGGCCCTACCCAGGGTGGCAATTACCATGGCACCTGGCATGGCCAGGGGAGATGGCCCAGCTGCCCGTGCCTTCGCAGGAGGCTCTGTTATAGGTTATTTTGAAAGAAATCATTTTGTTGGCTGCCTATCTGCCTACCATTCGTTCGGATTTTCGTTTTTTAAAATAAAATGATTGGTGATTAATTTCAGGGTGTTGGGGCAGTTCACTGCAAGGTGTTAAAGTCCTCTGTGTGAGGGGTGGACCCTGTCCCTGCCCCCACTGCTGAGGGTCCCTGCCCCCACTGCTGAGGGCCCCTGCAGTGTCAGTTGGACTCCTTAAAAGGTCAGAGGAGATGGGTCTCCAAAGACTTTTCATTCTTGGCTGCTGCCTAATTAAAAAGTGAATATGTTTCAGTGATCACAAATGATTTTTATGCTTCCACTAGGAACCACGCTACCATCATTTATGCATTTTATAAAAGCTACCGAACAATTATCAGGTGACAAGGACATTTCAAACTATCATTTTGGACAAATAACCTTGGGGCTGGGCAATCGGTTGGGAAAGCCTGGAGGGGATTCTGGTGACATGGCACCTTCCACTTTCCCCCGTCCCTGTCCCTGTCCCTGGCCCTGGCCCTGTGTGGGGAGGAAGAAGAGCCCTGCCTGTGCTCCCCTTCTCTGACCTTGCATGGACTGGGGTGACATGCAGGGAGGAACTAGGATTAGAAACACTGCTTCTTTTGTGGGGGGAAATGCAGAGATTCTCCTTCAAAGATAAAATAATGCAAGTTAAGAGATTTGGATACATTGAAGACTTATTTCAGAATTAGCTATCATGGTGGCAGCTCTTGCTGTTGGGGGAACCATCGCCGTCTTCATCACTCCCCTCCCATTTCCAGAGCCACCCCCGGTCACGTTCCATCACTCCCACCTTTGTCCCCACCCTGTCTCAGCTCACCGTTGTCCCCTCCTCACCGCCACCGCCACCTCTGAACTCTGGTTCTGACCTTTGCCTCTCAGATTCTTTCCCTGTCAACTTCCTTATGCACTTAGCCTTTAAAAAGGACAAGAATGAAAAAATTAAAAAAGAATGATTCCCTATTCTTTGTTTTGTAAAAATCGTATCTGTTTGCTTTTTTTTTTTTTTTTTTTTGACAGGGTCTCACTTTGTGGTTCAGGCTGGCCCTGAGCTCACTATGTAGCCCAGGCAAGCCTCGAACTCAGCAATCCTCCTGCCTCTGCCTCCTGAGTGCTGGGATGACAGGCGTGAGTCACCACGCCCAGCACTGTGGTATGTGGTATTGATTGCTGGTGGGCGTGAGTCACCACGCGCAGCATTGTATGTGGTTACTGGGGATCAAACTCAGGACCTTGCGCTTGCGAGGCAGGCGCTGGAACCACTGAGCTAAATCTCCAGCCTGTATCCGTTTGCTTTATGAGTCCCAGCCGCCGCTGCAGAGTGAGGTAGCTGTCCCTTCCCTCAGTGTTTCCCTGCCCACGGCTCCCCCTTCTCACTCCGCCTGGCCCCTTTCCTCCCCCCCTTTTCATGGGGTCAATGCGCAGGCCCTCCAAGGAGCTCCTGAGGTCGTGGAGCAGGCAGGGGAGGCCCTCAAAGGTCGGGAGCAGACAGCCTCACCTGTTTGGAAACTGAGGAGCCAAGTCCTCCACTCTGAGCCGAAGGGAGAGGACGGGGGTCTGTACGGGCCCCACAGCACCCGCTTTCCCACCCTGATACTCCCTCCTGCTGCCCAGGAAACGTTGAATTAAAGTCCAGTGTCGGCTTTTGCACGGGTAAGAGACTGAGCCCAGGGCCCTGGTGAGGTCACCTGTGTCCTAAATCTCTTTTCAAGTCCCATCCCTAATCTCTCCCATCGCTTCCTTTTGTCTTTTATCAGAATTTATGACCCTGGTGCTGAAGTCTGAGATGCAATCGCAAAATATGGTGAACATGTGAATTCAAAGAACTCGTTATAGTAAAAGATACACTCTCAATAATCCCTCTCAAAATCCTTCTTGATTCCAACACTTTACCTCATCCCTGCCTTTTTCTGAAGCATTTCAGTTGTGTTTAGGTCTTATTTGCACTGTTGTGGCTGCCTTGGTGTCCCGAACGGATTCCAAACATTTACCTTTCATGGCCATTTTGATTATGGAGAAGAATCAGGAGTCTCACAGGGCCAGCTGTGGTGAATTAGCCGCCCGAGGACACACAGTGGTGGTTTCACAAGCCCGCCTTTCTGTCGCATGCCATTCGGCCTGCATATCATGCATACATGGGATCATATGTCAGAAAGACATGAAAGAGGACTTCCAGAACGGCTTCAGAAAGTGGCAGGAACAAGGGGATGAGTACGTTGGAAAGGGTGGGGGTTTTCAGGGAGGTTAATGGCAGTGGTTTTTTTTTTTTTTTTTTTACTATAATGACTTTTTATTTAGACGCTCACTGCACAGTTTGGTCAGTGCTCATAAAGTGGCCATTCACATTTGAAATCCCCCCTCCAACAATGCCTAACCTAAAAAAGGCACTAACTCCTTTTGCCTTCCTTTCTCTCATCTGGCCAAATGGGAAATTGTGCCACACAGGACTGAGTGAAAATCGTGTGAGACGAGATCTCCGTGTGACAGGTGTGTGCGTGGCACGTGGGTGCTGCCTGTAGGTGAACTCTCCCCCTCCCTCTGCAGGGTCCTTTCCTGCTGCGGACAAGGATGTTGAGGCTGCGGGCTCTTGGGAGCCAACTGTCCCTGTACCATCGGGGCGTGTCTAGTACTCGGCCATTGTAGAGAAAGTCTGGCAGTGGATTTCATAGCGAAGGAGGCAGAATGACCATGAATTAAATGGGGGCAGTCCCTCCACTTTGGCTGACACTCAGAGAAGATGGGCGCCTCTGCTGGAATAAAGCAGAAAGAAGGGACACTTACCCTGATCCCCCCTGCCACCCTTGGCTGTGTGACTCTGGGCAAGTTACTTTATTTCTTACTTTATTTGCCTCTTCTGTAAAATGGGGATCCTAAAACTGATTTTACACAGTGGTAGTGAAGATGAAATGAAAATGTTTGACACACAGAATCCTTAAAAATGTTTTTTTTTTTTTGTTTCCTTCTCTCTCCCTTCTCTTTCTTTCCAAAGACTGTTTTTTTCTTGTATTTCCCCTTTTCCCCGGGTTTCTTGATAATTTTTCAGAAATGCTGGCTGCTCAAGGATGGGTTGTCTGCATCCCAAAGATCTTGGGAGGACAGACATTAAAGAATCTGATAAATACTTGATTACATAAATAAGAACATAGAGCTCAATTATTCAGGATCAGTATTACATTAGAAAATCCAGTGAGGCCAAAGTAATAATAATTGCATCAAAAGGCAGGGGACAGTTCCATTGTCCAGTTTGTTTGCAACTCCTGCCCTAGTTTATTCCTGATGCCCAATCGGGCCCTGATTAAAAAGAAGACATCTAAACTGACAATACTAATAATGGTGATAAATCTTCGCAGCACGGACGGCTCTCACTTTGTTCTAATTGAAAGAAAGCTATGGAAGTGTTTTCCCTCATTAAAAAAAAAAATCTTCCTTTTTTTTTTTTTTTTTCCTCAGGCCATCTGTCTGGCTATTAAAAGCCCATCAGCCTCCTTGGGAGAATGCGTGCTCCCCCCCAGTGCCTGCTATTCCAGTGGGGTCTTGGAGCCATGAGCTGGGGCAGCCCGGGTCCTCCACGGGAAAAGCACTGTGCTCTCTACCCTTCTGGAGGCCTCCTGTCTCCCCTGCCCGGCCTCTCCCTGTTGTGTCGATGACAGACTCTGTGCTTTGTCTCCAGGCTCCACATTAATAACCAGAAATTAGTTTATATCCTTAATAATGTGTTGATTTGTTCGACTGTATAAGAAATAACCGTATCTCTTCTCAGTAGGGTAGGGTCTAACAAGACAGTGCTGGATCTACAGAATAAACCCTCTGGGGGTGAAGTTCAGCCCACCAAGTTCAAGGCCTACTTTCTAGATGGTGGGGGAAGGAAGCCCACAGTCCAACTGGTAGAGCTGGGGTGAAGGTTAGGGAGGAAGTGATACATGTTCTCTCTGAAGAATGTAGCACCTGAGTTCCTGTCACCCCTACCACCTCTCTTAGGCTTGAGTGAAACATTACTCCAGATCCTTCCGGTTGTCAGGTCATCACCGATTTGACAAAGCCGCCTCTCCCCTCCCCTCGGTCATCACTGAGCACCCTGGAGATCCCTTCAAGGGAGTACAGTTAATGCTCCATCTACATGGCTTCTGCATCTACAGTTCAACCAACCACGGGTCAAAAATATTGTTTAAAAAAAACTATTGAGCAAGCACAGGTTCTTTAAAAAAGAACTGTTCTCTAAACAGTACAGTTAGAAAATTATCCACTTAACATGTACATGTCTACAGTATGATAAGTCCCCGGAGATGATTTAAAGTGTATGTAGGGTGGTGGGCCTCGTTACAGCAAATATTGTACTGTTTTCTCTAGGAGCCTTGAATAGCTGTAGATTTTGGTATTTACGAAGGTCCTGAAATGAATTCCACCAGTGATGCCAAAGAGTGATCGAACATCCGTATGCCATGGGTGAATCTTTGTATGTTTGGAAAACTAAAGTAAGGAGTGGATGCCCTTTCCCATGGGCTGATGGAGAGAACAGAGTAATTCCTCTGGCTCTGATGGGTCTGGGGCCGGCACCTCCTGTGGATCCTGCAGGGAACCAGCAGGAAACGCCCAGCACGCTCCAATGTGCCCACAAGACAGGGATGGCTGTCTGTCCCTGCCTGTTGACTGCACCACTGTCCTTCCTGGATGGAATAACAGATCTGACTGAGACAGTGGCCCAAGTGTTCCCTGTGCCTTGGAATCCATGCGGTTTCCACAGGTTGGCCTCTGACCTTTCCCTTCCTGTCCCACTTAAAGCCAAAAGCTAGTGAGATGGGGGATGGGAGGCCACCAGTTTCCCCTTCTCTTTGGAATCCGAACTGTGCTTTGCAAATGAATGGGGAGCCGCTGTAGTGTCTGAGTTGAGTTTAGGTGGGCAGGGAGGCACATTCCAACAGGCCAACGCTGAGCATTTAGAAAACAGAACTAGCGCCTTCACTCTGTGATTCCTTGGATAACTTGGCTCAGGGCGAGGCTAAAACATAGGATCTGTTTAAAGATAATAGCTTGATTAGGAACTGAATGTGTTACTGGCAGAAATAACACACATGGTTCCCAGTGGACTGACAGGCAGGCAATCCCGCTTTAAAACATAGCCACGCTTTGTGCCTCCCCTTCGCATCCAAGTCCTTCTTACTTTACCTTTTTTAACACGCCGCTTGATGGGCATTGATCCTGAGGCCACAGAGCCCCTCACAGCCTAAACCCCAGCCAGCCTGATGCCCGAACCTGGCACTTTCTGCTGGATTGACCTGCCTAATCAATCCGGGAAGAAACTAGGCCAGGAAGTGGTTAGGATCTAGGGAAAATCTATTGGTTCCAAGCCGCGGTGGTGTGTGGTCTGGCTCTCTGAGCTCCGGCCTGTAATTTTAGCCTGGGTCCCCGTCACAGGCTCAGCCCACACCTGTTTCCTGCCCAGCCTGGTCTCTCCCTGCACTCAGTGCTCAGAGCCTCTGCTGGGCACAGGTCTGGGGGCAGGCAGCCCCTCCCCCAGTTATTCTGCCACTTCTGCTGGCTCTGACCAGCTGTCACGGACCCTTCAGGCTCCTGTGTCCTCTCCCATCTGCTCTGGAGAATATGGAGCCCGTGCCCAGGCAGGTTTCTTCTCCCCGGTTAGGCTCTTTCCCCTCACGCTTGCCACTCTGTCCCAGCGGCAGTCACTGCCATCCTTCACCTCCTCTCTGGCTCCTGTCTTCCGGGGCCTGGAGAAGTCCCGGGTGGAGATGTGGGGAGGGGCCAGGGCCTTTGGCTTTGCCACTGTCTACCCTCCCACAGCTCCTGTCCTTATATCCCCAGTGCCAGGTACTGTGACTGCTAACACCCACCCCAGGATGCCTAGGGGCATAGTAGCCTCAAGCTGGAGAGGTGGTCCTTTGTAGTGATGGCCAGGGCCAGGGTGACTTTTCTGTTCTGTGATCTTGATCTCTTTCCTCCTGACTGTGTCAAGCCAGGGCCAAGTCAGTTTGTCTCTCCATCCATCCTTCTGTCCATTCTCCCTTGTTTCTCTCCCTAAGATTTTTGTTAAGAGCCTCCTGTGTGTCAAACATTGCCTTAGTGAGTTCACTTCAAGTCGTCAGTTCTAAACTAAGTACCCACTGCCTGCTGGGCACCAGGCATGTCCAGGCAGTTTAGATACTGTCCTTGACTCCAGGGCCTTAGTGTCTGTGTGAAACAACAAGGGACTTAGAAACAAAAGTATCAGACAGTGAGTGGATCTGCGCATGCCTAGAAGGTGGGTCAGCAGTGCCCAAGGGTGGTGCACTCCGTGAGGTACAGCCCTAGGGCCAGAGCTCAGCAGCTCATGTGTATGCAGGGAAAGTAAGTCTGACACTAGGCCCCACCACTCTGCCTCTGTTTTTGGGGGTTTTTTTTGAGACAGGGTCTCGCTTTGTAGTTGAGGCTGGCCCTAAGCTCACTATGTAGCCCAGGCAAGCCTGGAACTCAGCAATCCTCCTGCCTCTGCCTCCTGAGTGCTGGGATTATAGGCATGAGCCACCACACCCAGCACTGTGGTATGTGGTATTGATTGCTGGTGGATGTGAGTCACCACGTGGGCCCAGCATTGTATGTGGTCACTGGGATGGAACTCAGGAACTTGCGCTTGCAAGGCAGGTGCTGGAACCACTGAGCTAAATCTCCGGCCCACTCTGCCTCTGTTTTGATCAGGCCCCTCCACCTTGTGATACCACATTCAAGTGAAATCTGCAGAAACTTAGTAGAAACAGTTCCTGATACAACATACCCCAGAGAAAAAACCCTTTGCTGTGATACACCACCTGTCACAGAGAAGCCCGGCAGAGGCTAGCCCTCCACTGTTCAGTACTGTGTGGTAGATGGACCTTTGAGTTCCACAACGTTGTCTTAGGCCATAAGACAAGGGTCTGGCTAGCTGAGCGTGGAGAACCTCCCCTACTGTCTTCAATGGTTACAGAAGCTCCAGTGTTTCTCTGGGAATGTGGCCACCCAGAATAAGCATTATATCTTCTGGTCGATGAGCTGAAGGCCTTTGTCCTTGTCTTTTTGTGCCACCCCCCACGTTGGTATGGGAACTGTGCATGCAGTGGCTGGAGCACTGGTAGCCAGACAGGACTATGCGGTTGAAGGCCACCCTGTGGGGGTGTTGGAGCTCCAAACCGGTAGGAGCCTGCATTACCAAGCAGTTTGTGAAGCCTTCACACTAGCCTTGTATGAGGTGTGAGTAGACTGTGACAAATGTTTGAGTTTTTAGAATTTACTATGGTAAGATATATGGTCAGTAATTCCCCTCGAAACACTCCCTCTCAGAAGACACTTGTCCTATCATTTCTTCCACCTGCTGCAGCGGTCAGGGAAGGGCTCTGTTCTGTCTTCACTAGCTCTGAACAGGGAGCGGCACTGCTGCCGAGCGCCATCCAATGGAGAGGCTCTTGAGAGCATTATAGTGCCTCTTCGTCCACCGTGCGCTTCGGCCTGACTTCCTCAAAGTCAAAATGACCTGGTGGTAACATTTTGAGTCAGTCCAGGACATCAAGGCAGCCAAGACAGCACATGATCGACCCTCATGAAAGAGGACTTGGAGAGCTGCTTCAGAAAGCGGCAAGAACAATGGGCTAAGTGTGCCTGAAGCAAGTAGTAGTCTGAAGGTTAATGGTAATGTATCTTTCATTGAAAAAAATGAAACATTCATTGTGTTTTTGATCATGCCTCATTCCACCTGCCTCCAGATCCACTTACTTGAAAGAGAATAAACCCTTCATTTTATTTCAGCCACTGTTAATTTTTAAAAGTTAAATCTTAATTCTTCCTGATGTGAGCTCTAGGACTTCTTCGAGACGTACTGATCTGAGGCTGTGACGTTAGGGGAAGCCTTTTAAATAGTCAATTCCTATGGACGGGAGGATGATGGGTTCCCCATGATGTCCCAGCCCCAACTGCTGTCGCCTTGCATAGCAACAGGAGATGGAAGTTGTGGATGGAGAGAAGGCTTCTAACCACCTGACCCTCCGCGGGGGAGGTTGTCCCGGGTTATTGAGGTGGCCTTATGGAATCGGGAGAGTCTTGAAGTGTGGAGGGGGCAACTGGACAGTCAGTCAGAAGGACCAGCCAAAGCTGCTGCTTTGGGACGCTGCCAGCTTAGAAGACGAAGCCACAGCCAAGAAATGGAGGGGGGCTTCGGATACTGGAAAGGCAAGCAAGCAGGTCTCTGACAGCCACTGGAAGAACACAAGCCCTGCAGACACACTCAGTCTAGCCCCGTGAGTTCCCTTTCAGACTTCGGACCTCTACAAGCTGAGAGTGGTGGGTGCCACATGCAGGATGGGCTGGTGGTTTCCTGGGGTCCTGTCTCTGTTCTGGGTGGAAGGAAGTGCCACAGTCTCAGAGGCCAAGGAGCAGGCGACATGTGCCAGCGGCAGGAGTGAGGGTCCGGTCCATGTCCCCTGCCAGACCTCGGACCGTGCTCCTAAGTCTTGCTTCCTAATGTGGTCTTCTGCACCCCTGGGTGCCAGCCTCACCTGGGAGCTAGAAACAGTATCCCAGCACCTGCCTGGACCCCTGAGCCAGCGTCATATCTCTATAATACCCGCCACGGGACTGTGTGTTTGTCGGCACCTGACGAGTGTGACCTGGACCAGGGCTCTGCTCCCTCCCAGACCTCGCTGCTTTCTCGGGCAGCCTCTGAGGATTTCACTTCTTCCTTCTGCTTTGAGCTTTTCCCTTCCATTCTATGTGGCAAACTCACATTCAAATACGAAACTCATTGCAGATGACACTTATTTTAGGGACCCTTTCTTGACTTCCTCCAATAGAACCGCTCTCTTCTCCAGCTCTTATGCACACTTTTATCAGTGTCCTCAGCTCACGGCTCTTTGAGCTGGGAGCCTATTCCTGTGGTAACTCACTAGGCTCCTGCCATGTACAACGCACTGCTCTGCACTCTGGGAAGGGCGCATAACATGTACCATAGACAGACAGGTTCAGAGAACATGAAATCCGATGAATAAAATGAATAGGGAAGCGAAATGGGGATGAGGGAGGCAGCTTTTCTTGGGGACTGGCTTGTTCCTGTGATCCACAGCCCAGCACACAGACGGAGAAGTTAAACCTTCAAGAGACGTCCCACTTTCCCCAGATCAGACCACACATCTTAAAGTTCATATCCTTTCCGAGTAATTTCTGAATCAATTTGTTTCTTCCTACCCAGAAAACTAAAATATCCTTCTTATTCGGAGATAAACATCCAAAGCGGAGCATTCTTCGGTCTTCCGGCAAGGCCCCTGCCTTCCCTCCCGTCACTCCGGCCCCTGGCAGTGAAGCGCATGACGGGTCAGCACCCGGGGGAGCCTTTCCCCACCTGGGGTCAAGGTCAGGAAACGTCACCCTCTGAAAGAGCAGGTGCAAGGAGTGTGTAGAGTGGGGGCTTCTCCGCGTGAGGGATGCTGGGTCACGGGGGTGCGCGGGGCCGGCCTGCTGAGCCTCCCAGCAAGCACTTCGGGAAGCAGGTGTGCCGCTGTGCGGACGCATGGCTCCCTTCCCACAGTCCTGTGACTGCTACCGCCCGCCCGGCTCGTGTGATTTTAGTTCCTTTCCGAGGCATCAGAGACAGGCAAATTCTGCATGCAATTTGCCATCCACACCAAAAAGGAGCTTGCAAACCCAGATGCTACCAGAGCCCGGGCAGAGGGCACCGAAGAAGCAAAGCAGCGGCATAGGACACTTGGAGCTGTGGGGAATTGTGGAAGGGAGGGGCACCCGCCACACCACAGAGACAGGTGTTGCCAGTCTGCGCCGTTGCCAAGCAGGGGTGGGGCTCGGGTTTACGAGTATGTTCTGTGGATTTTCATGGGCAGCGCCTTGGGTTGTGGAGCACTTGGAGGGCAGATAGGACTCGCTTACAGATCACCCTTTGCAAGTTCCAAGATGACAGTCATCAGCTCTCTGTCCAGGTGACGGTCCCTGACACTCGAGTGCTCGCTGTGTGCGTGCACCGTTCGTAAAGCAGCTTTCTAAAATCGCATGACCAACTCCTGAGGGAGATAAACCGCCATTTTCATTTTGCATGTGAGAAGTTGACTTGGAAAGGTTGAATTTTTTGGCCAAGGCTGCATGGCTGGTAAGTAACACGGCTGGGTTCGAACCCGGGCTTTGGGCACCACAGCAGGCGGGAATTGCAGTCCCGGCTGGAATTATAGTGCGGCCATTGATGATGACGGTGGTGGAGAAAGCCTGAGATTAAATGTGCATTGTATGAGGATTGATCGAAATATGCAGTGAGCGTCTGCATTAAAAAAAGTAGTAGAGTAAGACATTTTCCCATGAGTCCTCCTCAGAATAGGCCCCCCCTTTTTTTGTGGTACCAGGGATCGAACGTAGGCCCTTGTGTTTCCAAGGTAGATGCGGAATCGCCTGAGCTAAATCCCCAGCCCGGTCATTTTCCTTGGGGTGTATTTATCCTACAGTTCTTAGCACTCCCTGAAGCAGTTCTGCCAGTCCTCTTCATCAGTGTCTTTCCAAGGTATGATCAAAAATGGAGTGAATGTCACTGCTGGGTGCCATCCAAAAGAAAGCCATCCTTGTAAAAACCTTACGTTGTGTCACCATTTTACCCCATTGGGGTAAAAATAGGACCCCTGCCTCTTCCCCAAAGTCAAAAACGACCACAGAGGGTGAATGTTTGGAACCAGCTCAGGACATCGAGGCAGCCGAGGAAGAGCAACGAAAGACGCTCACGTGAGAAGACTTCCAAAAGTGCTTAAGAGAGCAGCAAGAACCCGGGATAAGTGGGTTTGAAGCGGGGTGGGGAATTTTGGGGTCTTACTGTAACACATTTAAAAAAATGTAAACATTCCCCCATAGTTTTCAGTCACACCTTGTAATTTCGGAGGCAAAACTACACACTGTGTCCTTTTCGCCGTATTTATTCAGTCTGTCTCTTGGCCTTTTAGGCTCCAAGTAGCGCCTGAACACTGGGGTTCTTTGTAATGGCACCTGCATCCAATCTCCTCTCTCAGCCCCAACACTTCCTCCTGCCCGCCTCGCACCCCTGATCGTGCTCCCGTGACCCCCTGGGCCCCCACGTTCTCGGACCCCTTTTCCTCGGGGGATACGTGGCACACAGTAGTAACTCGGGAATTTTTGAAGAAGTAGATGCAGGAGCTTGGGATCCAGAGCTGAAGAAAGCAAAGGGGACGAGCAGTGTGGAAGGTGGTAGCCGCCGTGCTGGAGACAGATTCGGGTGCTGGGGAGGGGAGGGGGGCAGGGCGGGGGGGCAGCTCAGGAGGTGGTGGAGGTGCCGGGGAGGTGACAGCCTGAAGGCAAAGTGGGAGGTGGCCCGGACAGGCCGGGGGACAGGGAGGACTCGCCCTCCCCTTCCGCAGACTGCAAAGAAAGGAGCGTCCTTGCATTTGGAGTGACCCCTCTGTTTTCAAGGTAGTGAGAAAATCTGGGGGCCCCCTCAGACTCTCCACCCCACCCTGGGGAAGGAGCATACCCTAATTTAAACCTTTGAAATTTGGAAGATTTCACTGTGGCAAGAGCATAAATAGTGATTCTTGCTCAGCATTGCTGTCAACTTATGAAAGAAATTCAGACTTAAATTTTGGGGTTCAAGGGGAAAGGGCAAACGGTGTAAGAAAGCTGCGCACAGCTCTTGGGTCGGGCAGACTTGGCCTGGAATCCCAGCCCCGGTCAGTCTGCTGTGTGACCTTGGGGAATTTACGTAACTTCTCTGAGCCTCTGGACGTGAGGACAATGGGTGTAGCAGCACCTGTCTTCAGAACTTGGACTAGGAAGTAAGAGAGCTTCTGGAATGCACCCAAAACAGTGATTAGCCCAGAGGACCAGGACAGCGGGTCTCAGGGGGCTTGGCCTGGGGCAGGGGACGAGTGAGGCGGGCCCCAGCATGGGGGAGATGCGTGCTGGACCCCACGCTGAAGGAAGGGGTGGATTTCCTGTACTGAGGCCACAGCGACCTGTGACTGCGGTCTGGAACCTATTCCTTGGCCTTCTCGTTAGCAGCTGGAAGACCACTCAGGGTCGAGAGGCTCAGGAAGAGTAAGGAGAAGTGGGGTCCGGCCTCCAGGCAAGCCCAGGTCGCTAAGTCAGGGCCTTGGGCCAGGCAGAACTACGGAGGATTTCCACCCAGAGCAAAAGCGCCTGTCACCCAGCAGGCCATAGCTCCTCCGCCTCCCCAGGCACCAGGCAAAGCAGGGCCAGGAGGAGTTCCAGAGGCCTCCGGGTCACAGGGTGCAAGTGAACACCTGATGGTCCGCGGGGCGTTTCCGAATGGGTTCTAGCCGAACCGAGGCACAGACCCGCAGAGAGGGTGCTGGGAAATTTTGTTCCAAAGCTGACCCTTCTGGCAGAGCCCTGGCCTCTTCCTTCGTGCACCTGGTGAGCAGTTCCCGGGTGCTTTTCTGGGCCAGGCCACGGACTGGGCTTTGGGCTCTGGGGTGGGCAGACAGACATGATCCCTAGCCTCATGGCGCTGAGTCACAATCTTACACAGGACTCAGATGGGAAACAAGCGAATGCTTTATAAAAAAAAAATTAAAAGAAGGTTGCAGGACTGGCGCTGCTTTAGATAAAGGGTCAGAAAGGCTCCTGGGAAGGCAGCATTTGTACAATGACTTTCTGCAGGTTTGTAACCGCAGGGCCTAGCATACAACAGTGGTTTAGTACAGCTTGCTATGCTGGGGAGTGAGAAGAAAGTGGGGAGCTGGGGCTAGTCCTGTCCTTCGCTCTCTGTTTACTATGACTAACTTGATGCAAGTCACTTGGTTACCATGGCAACCTCTCTGGGCCTACCCACCAGAAGGCGGAAATATGACTGGTTCTCAACCCATCCATCAAGCCTCATGTCTAGGGATCCAGAGGCCGGGAAAGACAGGGTAGGCTTCTTTTTCCTTCATGCTGAGACACAAGCTACTCTGTGAGATGTTTCTGTCTGTCCCTTTGGGGACAGTCCCTGCTGACTCCCCCGCACCCCAACTTCCGTCTTCCGGCCACCTTGGCCCACTGGCACTTCCAGCACCTGTGATTCCATGTGCTGGTCCTGCTGACTGAGTACTTTCCCTTCCTTGGCTTTGTCACCCCCGGTGTGCATCCCCCAGTGCTCAGCCATCCCCTGTATCTCCTCTTCCTCAGTTTCTGTGCTCCCAGAATCCCCTGAGCTTGTGTTTGTACAGTGCACGATCGCTGTCTGTTTACAGGGGGATCTCTTCTACCAGCCCGAGTTCTTCCAGGGTAGGGACTGAGCCTTCTGACTCATTCCTAGAGTCTCAACAGTCGCTGGCCAGTGCTCAGAGAACAGTTGTTGAGCAAAGAACAACCATTGCCCTTTTCCTTGTCGAGAGGCGGCTGGGAAGACCATATTCTTCACCTCCTGCTGCTTCCTGGGCACCAGCTACAAGCCAGAGAAATCTCTTGCACTCTCTCAGCACAATGCCCGTGCTTCTCCTCAGCAGAAAGAGAGGTCACCAGCTCCCTTTGATCCCAAGACGCATAGCTTTTGCTTCAAGGTTTTTAAAATCAGCGTGCATTTGATAATTGACATGTATATTAAACTCATTTTCCCCTCCCCAAATGCATGCTTGGGGCGGACAGGTAACTTTGCAGTTGACAATGTCTTAGCACACAGAGAGGATGGCCTGGGAGAGCAGAGCAATCTGTGTACCCAGAAGGCAGGACTGGGGTGCTGGCTGGACCCCGGGAGCCCACCTGCCATCCTACCCTGTGGACCCCTGTGTGTTGGCCTTGGGGCAGAGTTAACTTAGGGAACTGTGCTGCCTCTTATTTTCAAAGTCTCCTGGTTTAGCTAAGCCTCATTCAAATTCCTACTCCAATCCTCCGTGATCTTATCTGATTTAGAAGGCTCTGGCACCCCCAGGATCTGTGGGAAGGGAGGTAAAAGGCTCCAGGCTGTTTCCAGCTCCGGGAGGACTTGTGAGGTGCCCGTTCTTCACCACTCCTGTGGGGACTCAGGTCCTCGGGCAGCCACGCTGGACGTCACCCTCGGCCCACACCCACAGCGCCTCCGCTGGTGTTTTCTAAATCACCCGTGGTGAAGAGCTCACTGAACTCTGCTGTTCCCCTCGGTCTGCGCAGCCGTGGGCCGCTGGGAGCCCCAGGCAGCAGCACACGGGGGAGCCAGACAAAGCTGAGGAGGGACTGGCTGCTCTCACCGTTACAGCAACCGGAGGAGGGGGATTCTCACCCCGCACCCCAGTCCGCAGTGAAAATGAGGCTCAGAGACGGAAGTCAGCACCCCTAGGTCACACCGCTGACGAGCGGGAAGTTGGAGCTAATTCTTTAACAAGATTAGTGGGGCGCGTCAGGTCCTGACCCCTCCGGAGTGCTCCTCCCACACCGTTCAGCGCCCCATCCACACCCCTCGAGACACCTGCCCTTCCCTACTGCTTGTCTCATTTCTTTCCTCTTGCCACCCTGCGAACTCCTCTTCATCCTTCAGATCCCCATTCCCTTGTCACCTCTCAGGGAAGCCTCCCCCGATTCTAAATCCCAGCACCACAAACTCGCAGGTGCCACTCATTCGTGACGGGGACCACAGGTGTAACCCACGTATAGATGCCCGAGAAGCTTTGAACAGGATCTGTCTCTCCCTAACCCTAGATGCTCTGGCCTAGCACTGGGACTTGGTGCGCGCCCATCAAAGATAAAACCAGCCAAGTAAACAAGGCCAGGAATTGCTGATCTGTAAACCAGCCCGGAAGTTCAACATGACATTTCATTCAAACATGGGGGTTAGGAGCAAAACAATTCCGGGGGGCTAAAAAGAGCTACTGAGTTTTTTGTTGTTTTGTTTGTTTGTTTGTTTTTTTGAGGCAGGGTCTCGCTTTTGTAGTTCAGGCTAGCGCTGAGCTCACTATGTAGCCCAGCCAAGCCTCGAACTCAGCAACCCTCCTGTCTCTGCCTCCCGAGTGCTGGGATGACAGGCGTGAGCCACCGCGCCCGGCTGAGCTACTGAGTTTTTGATAAGTTTCAGACCCTCTCGTATCGCCACTCTGAATATGCATTTTCTCCATCCCTTCCATCTCTGACCCACGAGTGGGGACTCATGGGAAGAAGCTGCCTGAGGGTCTTTGTGACAGCCGCTTGGGGAGGCGCGGAAGGAGGAAGGCATAGCGAGAATTTCTTAGAGGACTCACTCCCCCAGCGCTTTCTTTCCAGGTGCCAATTTCTCTCCACACACTTCCTTATAATCATCAGTCTGTATTATTGTCCTTTTAGTGTCGAGCTCCTCCGGGGCTGTTTGTCCCCCTCTCCCTTTTCCCTTCTTCCCCTCAGCTCAATGTATGCTTTACGTTTGGGAATGTCGAAACACGTGATGTTGTTGCCTCCTAGTCTTCAAAGAGCTATTCTTAGACGGGATGAAGGGGCCCCCATTTCCGGAAGCCACCCCGGCACTGGCAGGGGTCACATGGTCACGTGTTAGCGAAGGCAGTTGGGCCAACTACACAGCCACGATCGCCGTGGTTATAGCCGTGAGCAGAAAGGACAGAAACTCCTGCCTTTGGGGAGCTGATGGTCTCGTGGCGGGAGAGAGACAAAAACTACAATGAGTGAATGATACGGTGAGCTAGAAGACAGTAAGGATGCTGAAAAAAATAAAAAATAAAAAAAATGAAAGAGTAAGGGATTGGATACATAAGGCGAAAAATGAGAGCTGTTGACTGCAAGTGCAAATGAGGTGGTCAAGAACCAGAGAGGGACCGACATGTCCTTCCTTGATCCCTAAACTGCCAGCCACCCTCTGAAGGGTCTACGATGTGTCTTTTTTTACAGAACAGGAAACTGAGGCTTGGAGGGGTTCAACTGCCCCCAGGTCACGCGGCTCATACAGGTTACAGCACAGAAAGTGAACCCAGGTGGTGGGTGGCGGGGCTGTAAAATTCTTTCAACGAGCCCAGCAGGGCTTCATCTGAAAATTTCACGAGTTACAGGGACATACATTTGCTATTTCCTGAAAGTGCCTGTGCACCTCAAACCAACGAAATGCTTACACTGAAGGCGCTTCCAAAATAAAAGGGCGAAAAGGAGGGGCACACGCTGGGTTAGGCCTGTAGTTGAGTCACCTCAAAGGAGAGGAGGGCTAAGGGCAGAGTGAAGTCACCCTGGAGGGTGCAGGGTGGCTGGACATGGCACCTGGTAGTGTAGAACCTGCCGCCTGATCGCTGAGGCTGAGGGCCTGGAGCGGATCTCCTGAGACGCAGACAGAAGACGATCCGGGTCCACACTGCGTGGGCAGTGGGCTGAGAGGCCGCAGAGCCCTCTGGAGGTGTCCAGGGTGTGGGGGGCAGGGAAATGCAGCTCTGGGGCTCATAGGAGGCCTGGGCGTGAGTTCTGGCTCCGCTGCCTTCCACCCCTGTGACCCAGGTAGGCCTCTGACTCTCAGTGGCTCCTCCTCTTGGTTAGAAATCTTGACGCAAGAGCAGGGAGTGGGGTGTGAACAGCTCGGGCGCGCGAAGGCGGAGGGCACAGGTGACAAAGGTGAGGAACCCTGGGGCTGGCTCTGTGTAGAGCCGCTGGTTAGAACCCAAGACCCGGAGGGGGAGGTTTTCAGCCTCGAGTGCACTGGATGTGCGCTTTGCTGAAGAACAGCAGGTTCTGGAGGAGCCACAAAAGGAAGGCCCGCTACAATGGCCCCTCTGCTTGGACCTGTCTGTTCTCGTTGAGAATTGAATTGAATTTTGGTACATTATAGCAGCAGCAAAGGAAAGCAAATCAGCTCATTGTCTTTTCTTCTCTGTAGAGACTGGGCATGCCAGCCACCTGCCTTTACTTTGCCTTGAATAATTTGCTTTCTCTTCAGCCAGTTAGGAGCTGTGCAGACGGACTCCTTTGGAACTCCTTGACTTTATAATATAGAGAGTCCTGACTCATTACTGTTTTTTTTTTTCTTAAAAAAAGAAGTTCCAGGAAGAATAAACAAGTCCTCTTTCTCTTTCTCTCTCTCCCCCTCTCGATTGTGACACATCCTTGTGACGTTTGCATTCACTTCAATAATTTAAAAATGCCCTGAATTAATCCACTGATAAACATTTCCCAGATACCTATTATAGGCGAAGTTTTCAGAGAAAAGTCAGGCTGTCTTGGGACCCAGAGCAGCATGCACACAGTGAGCTGGCCCTGTAGTAGCCTGCCCAGCAGCCCACCGCCCTGCAAGGCGAGGGCTCCTGGGGGAAGGAAGGCGCTGAGCTCCTGAAATCCAAAACTGCCCTTTCCTGCAGGGGAGCCGGAGAGCCACTGTGAGCAGAGCCGGCCCGCACTGCACCACCTCCGGGGCCGGATGAGCCGCAAACTTGGAAATGCAGTTCGGGCTGAGTGGACTCCTCTTGCTTACGGGGAGTGAGGCTGGAGCCGTGGCTGGCGGGGTGGCCACGAGCAGTCGGCCCTCAGAGGCGGGGCAGGAGGAGCCAGTGACGCAGCAGGAGATGCAAAGTTTGGCTGAGAGGATTTACTGGCCTAGGTAGACAGCAAGTAATGCGAAGAGGGGAGAGGGAAGAGGGGTGTTGGTGGGTTTGTCTCTGCTCCAGACGCTTTGTGCCAGCTTCCGACTCCTCTCTGCAGGGCTGGAGGTCCTCTGGGGGCGCTCTGAGTGGGGACAGGCGCAGAGGGGAGGGAAGCATCGGAGAAAATCAACAGGGAGAGAATTTCTGGCTGTCCCTGGATACACGGCTTCCTTTAGGTGACATCAGAGGTCAACTCAGGAGCAAGGCACCCATGGCCCCGAGAAGCCTCCTCTGAAACAAGCTGCTTCCACGTCCTGTCATAGATTTTATTGAGCTCTTCCCTGAAAGGGCCAATTTGTCTCTCCATTCAGAGGCTCCCAGGGCTGCTTTCTTGAAAAGTTCAAGAATTCCTCCTCTCACTCGGCACCCACCTGTGTCCATGGGCTTTCTGTCCCCGCCCCCTCTTCTCTAAGTCCCCTAAGCACAGTATCCTACCAGGGACTGCTCAGGTGTGTGCTCTGCAGAGAGAAAACTCCAAGCTGGGTCTGATGTCCCCATCCCTGTCCTCCTCCCTCCGTGTCTGCCCCTAACAGGTGGCTGTGTCCCTCCCTCATTCTTCGCTGCACTAATTAATTCCAAAAGCAGCAACAGAGGCAAGGAATGATTTCTCAATTCGTATTTTCATCAAGAGGTGAACAAAAATAATCATCTCAGGAGACAGAAAGCCCTAATGAAAACCGGAGAGCAGCAGAGATCAGGGGAAGACGGCTTGTTTTTCATCTGAAGTCACTAGCAGCTTGTCGGAGAGAAGATTTGAAATCTGTTCACAACTTCTTGGGAATGGGCAGAGAATGCAATTAGAGAGGCAGTGGAGAAATCAGAAGATCCAGTTTCTCACCAAAAACACAGGCTAGAGGGCCTAAAACACCGGCAATTTCATGTCCATAAAGACTGATTGTGAGTGGCTAGAAAGGCAAACATACCACCCCCCACCCCGAGAACCAGCTACACCAACTTCCAGAAATATGTGAATTTACAGCCTTTGGAAATCGACGCAGCCTGAAAATCAGCAACTTAAAATCTCCAAATCACTTCCTTAGTGGCCAAGGCCCAGTTTCCTAGGATGGCCTGAGGCTTGCCAAGCCCGGTATGATCAGAGACTTTGGAAACCGACAACCAGGTTGAACGGGGGCCCTGAGCACTAGCCCTTCCTGCTCGAGCCTTGGTTACCTGTGGGAAGAGAGAATCAACCCAGAAGAGAGCCGGGCCAGCCCTCCCCCCTCTCCACTTGACAGCATGCGCCCCGGGGCTGGGTGCCCAGAGAGGCGGCCATCGAGAGTGGCGGCCCCCAGCTCCTGCGTGCACCATGCATCCCTTGTGAAAGGTGCCAGTCCTCACCCTTGCCAAACGAGCAGAGAGGAGCAGGGCGTGCCACTTGGAGAGAAAGTTGGAGGGGTGGGCAGTGCATCGGGGGAGGTGGGCGCCCCACCGATGAGATTCTAATAGCAACACTTAAACCTCTTTTTAATTCACAAGGGGTCCGAAGCCACCTCTGCTTGTCTCCTGGGAATTATGAGATGTTTACAAGATCACGGTATTAAGGACTTATAAATAAAACCCTTATACAAGAAGAATATTTCTATCAGCTCACCAAGATATGATTATATTTTTTCTTAAGTAGCACCTTGTCTTCCCTATAATCTCTTGGCCACAATACATCTCCATCCATCTAACTAAAATCCAAGGAAGGCGAATCACGATTAGGATCATTTCCCTAAAGCAACCCTCATTCACTCTGCTTTCTCTCTCTTTTGGAATAGAAGACTGTCATAAATGTTTAATTAAATGGAAATAGTCTTTCCACTGCTAATGACTAGCGGTATGAAAGGCTTTTCATTTTTTAAAGGAGGGGTGTGTGTGCATGTGTTGAAAACGGTCCCTATTAATTTCGTCATATTGACTCTCTGGCTGGGGAGGAGCAGTAGTATTCAGCATAGAGCTGCTCTGCAGAATATGTTAAAGGCAGCGGCTTGGATTGAGAAAGGGCACCAAATGCAGTATGCGTCAAACAGACCATCGCTCAATGAAGTCACTTAGCTATTCAAAACATGTTCAGCCATCACTCAACTGCTTGCACCAAGCATATTGGGAGGGGGACAGAGAATTTGTGCTTTTCCCCAGAAGTAACCATTTCCCAAAGAGCAGCTCGGCTCAGTTTGGGTGAGAGCCTGGGGTCACGTCAGCCTCTTCCTCTGGCATCCCTCTCTCTCTCTTCTCCCCATCCCTGGCCTCCACGCTCTGCATCTCTCCCATGTTGAGCCTAACAAACAGTCCTGCAGTGCCCGCTTCCCGACACTGCCTCCAACGGCCTCCAGCCTCAGTTCGCAGCGTCAGAAGAGAGGCACATAAGCTTTGCTTTCTACACCGAAACACATGCATTTCCCAGAGACTGTCTGCCTGTGGGTGACTCGGACACACAGAGAGCAAGCTGTGGGCATATGAAAGCAAGCAAGGGCATATTCAAGTCTGCTGCTAAGTGCAGCCCGTATGACCTGCGGAGTCTTTGCCCCTTCCTCCGTGCTTATGAACGTGTCCCAGGACCACACGCCTTCATCTGTGCCTCGGTCTCCCAGCCTTCACACCACGGGGGCCCCTTGGCCCGGAGCACATGCACACCCGCCTCAACGACCCTGCAAGATCAAGGCCGACAGCTGACACCCCGCCCCACTGCTCCCCACTCCCCCCCAACCTCCCCCCTTGCCCTCGCCTCCCTCCTCCCTGCCTGCCTGTGCAGTGCTGACTCGACGCGCTCCTGGATCACAGACATGTCACTCAGTGTGGAAGTGGACTGGTTCTCAGCCTAACCCACAAGTGAACTGCTGTTTATTAGAGCTTGGGCTTGCTTCCTTCGAGAGACGTATGTATTTTTACACTTTGTAAACGTTAAAACACACACATACATGCAGCCGGCTCCCTCCAACAAGATCTGTGGCTCATAGACATTATGAAATGCTCTTGAACTCGGCTTGAGATCCTGGAATAATTAGGATTTACCAGATAAGGATTCTTAGAAACAACAGATTTTTTTTTTTTCCTTTTAAGAAAGGAGGAGATTTGCTGCAGACGATAAGTGTCTGGGACTTTTGGGGGAGTCAGGGGAAGGAGAGGAAAAGGAAGATTTTTTAAATTCTTCAGTGGGAGAAGATGAGCAGCACCGAGGGGAGCATTTATTCTCTCTCCTCATAGATGGCAACGCTAAATCCAAAGGCAAATCCTAATGATTCCGAAGCAGGCAGAGCCCATTTGACTTTTTAAAGACACTCTCTCGCTGTTCACAACATAGATGATTCCAATGGAGAGGTTTGGGGGAAGGAGGGGGTGGTGGAGGCCAGAGAGTGGAGTATGGTTTTTGCTTATTGATTTTCTTTCTTCTGAAACTAACCCAACCACCCTTGATCCGGTGGAGGGAGTGAAGTAAGAAAATGGTGGAATGTAAAGGGGACTTGTTTGGAGGAGGGTGGGGAGGGGGAGGGGGAGGGGAGGGGCCCGGGGGAGGGGGTGGGCAATCAAATACCTTCAAGGCAGCACGTTCTCCATAGTCCAGAATGGGTCATAACTTCCTCGTTCTTTTTGCTGGTTTCGTTCTCACTGACGCTTCTCGTCTTGCAGACCCCTCTGGAGTAGAGCCAATAGTCCGTCCCCACAGCTATGGTCATCAGGCTGAAGGCGGCGAAAGCACCAACGGTGGTTAAAAGCATTTGAACACCTCGGTCAAACAGCCCCATAATTCTTCATTATATAAACACCCAACCGACTTCTGGTTCTCGGAAGAGTGTGTTCGAGGGTGCAAGTACTAAAGCCAAAAAATAATAATAATAATAATAATAACTCCACTACTAATATAATGGATATATGTATGAATAGAGGATATGAAGAGATACTATATTTTTTTTTTTAAAAAAAAGGGTGGTAAGAAAGCTCACGGAAAAGAGTGTAAATTATAAAGATCACACGGGAAGAGAAGCTTGCCTTTTGGGATCAGAAACTGTTCCGGTTGCAGTGAGTTTAAAAAAAAGGGGGAGGGGGAAATAAAAAGACACCCCCAACCCCCAAGTGAGATGCTTTAATCTCTTTTCCTAAAATTCTGGTCTCCAGTTTCCATATGGGATCGCTAATTTGGAGATGGCTTCCACAGTGAACCAGGGAACAGCCGAATTCTCAACACCATCTCTCATGGTCGGGACCTAGACAGTTAGAGACTGTGAGAGCCGAAATGCACCCTTCCGTCTTCGTTCTGGGCTCTGCGGCCTGCGCCATGAAAATCCTCGGCTTCGCCAGTTCTCTCTCTGGGGGGGTCTCGGGCGCTTCCGTTTCAGACCAGACTTCCCGGTATCCTGCGAGCCCCGGGTCTCAGCTGCGCGGCGGCGGGGGTCTCGCCCTCCATGGCTCCGCAGGGCAGGCGCGGCGGCGGCGGCGGCGGCGGCGGCGGCAGGACGAGCAGCGGCGGCGGCGCTTATTGTCGGTGGCGGGGGCAGTGTCGGCGAAGCGGGGGAGGGAGGGGGTTTCTCCCGGAGAATCGAGGCGGGTTTCCCTCCCCCTATCCGCAAAGCTCCCGGGGCCGAGGGCGCCGGCGTCTTGCTGCAGGATGGGCCGCCCGCCCCCCCTCGCGGCCGGCTCGCCCGGCGGAGCGCTCCCACCTACTGCATCGCCGGCGGTGCTGAAGTGGACAGCTCCCTGCGCGCCGCCCGGGCCCTGCGCTCCCGGCTCTCGGCGCGGCGGCCGGCGCGGAGGGAGGGCGCGAGGCCGCGTCCTGGTCCCGTCCCCGGGGGCAGCCGGGCCGGGCAGAGCGGCCGCCTGGCTTCTTCTGACTCGGCGCCCCAGTCCTAAAATGAGCGCTCTCCTGGCTCCGGGAGCTTAGAGGAAGGCGTAGCTAGAGATGGCTCGCTCCCTCTCCTCTCCTCTCCTCTCCTCTCCCTCTCCCTCTCCCTCTCCCTCTCTTTCACTCTCCCCTTCCCTCCCCCCTCGATGCTTCTTCCAGCTCAGCCTCCTTCTCATTCCCTCTCTACGTGCCCAGAGCCTCAAATACAACCCTCCCATCACAATCAGACGGGCACAAAACTTCAACCAGCCGTTTCTCTGCCAGGAAGTGGTGGAGATAGAACCTGGATGGGTAATTACAAACCGTGTGCTGGGCGTGTGTGTGCTCGTGTGTGTATGTGCGCGCGAGCGTGTGCGTGTGTGTTTCCACTTTGGTGTGCGGGCGATTTGTTTTATTTTGTTGGCTCAGTAGACGCCTCTCCCCTTTGGCCGCCCCTCTCTGTCTCTGGCCCACAGGGAGTGTGCCCTGCACTGTCTCTCTGTAGTTTCCGCAAAACCCTAAATTTTGCTTCTACAAGCAGACATTTTGGGAAGATTATTCACAGGAAAGGGGTGTGAAGATGTGACGGGGAGCCAGGGCTTGGGCTATCATTTTTCATCTCAAGGGTAAACATGTTTGCGGGGGAGGTGGGTGAGCCGTGAATCCTTCCAGGTTTCCTCTGTCATTCATAAATGGGGCTGGAGGAGGTGGGGGGAATCTCCCAGCTGTGAAACCGAGCACTTGTGCTGCGGTTGTTACGGCGTCTCTTCTGGCTTCTCCGCGGGCACCTTCCCCTCCTGAGACCCTGGGGGGAGGCGCGCGTGGACTGGACGTGCTGCTGCTGATCGCCTTCCTCCTCCGATCAGTTTCAGAGTGAGGCAGAGCGGATGAGGCATAACGTGGGCTCAAGCCTGGGATGGGGGGCCCGGAGCCAGGTGCGAGCCTGATGGGCCCGCTGGGGCTAGGTAGGGATGTTTCAATTTCCTGACACAGTGATTCTGTACTTTCTTGAGATAATTTCTCAGTGGCCTAATGACTATCAAACATGTACAGATGACTGAACTGGAAAGTTTCTGTGGTGCAAAGCCCAGCGCCTAACTTCTTCCTTGCAGCTCGGGAGAGAGCAGGCTGCAGGGAGAGCCAGTGTGTCCTTTTAGCCATAGAAAAGCTACCTGTTTCTCCACCCGCACAGAAGTTTGCTGGCTCCTTCGAAGGGAGATTGCTAGGTTTCTGGTCCTGGGAGAGGGTCCTGCTGTCTGGGGAGCGGGCTCAGGGCCTCTGCGGCGACTGCTAAGGTGGCTTAAGGTGCGGCAGGGACTGTGTTTGCAGCCTGACGCTGTCTCTGCTTTGTTCTTCTCTCTGACGATGGACTCGGGATGGGGAGCAGCTGCTGTACAGACCTGACTCTGCAGGGAAGCTGGCAGTTGGGGGGTGGGGGGTTTCCTCCTTGGCCGTGGTTCTTAAGGAACCTGTGAGAGGCTGGCAGCGAGGCCTCTGAGGTAACCACAGTCTTCTGGGGGGTGGGGAGCTGCCGGGTATCACCACATGTGCCGATGAGGCTTGGCCTCACTGATGCCCGTAGCCTTGGTTGGCTTTGGCCAGTCCAGGAGTTCCCCCCAGACTGGACACAGAGGCCTTCTTCTCACCCCTACCCCTTTCAGACCAACCCTTGAATCCTTTTCCAAAATTACAAGTAGCAGAAGCCTCTGTTTGACCACAGAACCTATTAACCTCTGAGCCACAGATGGCGACTGCAGCTTGAGCAGCATTTGATTAATCTTTCAGCTGGATCACCACTGGGGTGATCACTGGGGTGGAGGGGAAGGCAACAGCCCCCTTGCCACCAGCGTGGAGAAAGAGGAGATTTCTGGATGAGAACAGGCCTGGGGCAGGAGTTTAGTTTCACTCTGCTACTTGGGAACTGCAAGACAACAAACCAATTGACCACTCAAAGCCTCAGTTTTACCAGATGTAAGATGGGCCCGTTAGTACCTGCCCACTCTTTGCTGCGACTTCTCCATCATTGCTTTTAACCACCTGCCCCCATATCCAGACCTCTAGCCCCACAGTTATCGGACTGGGGTGTGTATGTGTTATCTCCCACATTGCCTTGGAAGCCCTCTGGGGCCAACAGCTGGGGCTTGCTCACCGTTCTCTATTTGAACTCTAAAGCAGGGCTGGCCCCATTGTAGATGCTGGGTGAAAGGTGAGTGATTTCGTGGTAAGGTTAAACGGTATGAGACGGGCGAAGGGCCTGGCACATAGGGGGCACTCAACAAGGGTGGACTTCCTCTCGTTTCTTCCCTCCTTTTACAGCTATAGTGGTCTGTGGCCTCATCGTCCACGGAACCCTTGTGCCAGTCCCTTCCCCCTCCCTGGCTAGCTTGACTCCATAGGACCCTTCTGCAGACCAGGCAGGGCTACCTGGGAAGCGCTGGCTTGGCCCAAACCTCACTAGATGCTTGAGACCCACAGGCACATGGGCTCTGGGGCTGCAGTCTGGGTGCTCTTAGGGGAGCTGCTTTGTGTGCCTGCAGCTTGTTACTTGGGAAGGGCTTAGAGGAAATTAGCTGAAATGCCACAGGCCTATTTTGAGCTACTTCTTTGATGGAGTGGAAATAACATGGGATTTGGGCGCAGCAGACCTGGCCTTGAAGCACAAAGCTGACATCTCCTCGCTGTTTGACCTTGAACCTCTCTAGAAACTTGTCTCTTGATCTATCAGGGAGGACCATGGATAGGAACAAATGGCGTGTGTGTCAGGGCTACCTTTTAATGACAATGACACTGGCTAACATTTATTGGGCACTGCAGTGTGGCATTGACCTAGGCATGGGGCACTGACCTAGCTTGAACCCCATGATGGTCCTAGGAGAAGGGTACCCTCACTATTGCCATCTTAAAGAGGAGGAAACCGAGTCACATAAGGGGTTAGGTGTCTGGCATAAGGCGGCCGAGTCAGTAAGTGGCATATCTCGGAGTTGAATCCAGAGCATATCTTGAAAAACAGTCTTACCTTTTGTGTCTTGATCCAAGACATGAGTTTTCTGAGTAATGGTTTACACCAAGGCCTTTGACTTAGCCCTCAGATTTTCAAGCTTTATGGAGTAATTCCTAAGAGCCAGGCATATTCACACACGGACACCTACTCTTAACTCTCCAATAATCTTCCAAAATGCGGGTTAATAACTTTTTCTACGGGTGAGTAAGCAAAGTCTCAGAGGTCACATGCCAAGTCCCAAAGGTCATCTATCAAGTAAGCAGAACAGCAGAGACTGAACGCCCAGCACTGTTTCAGGGACTACCAGCAAGCACCCGAAGCTGAGACATTCACTGAATCATTCATAGAACCGAGCACCTACTATGTGTCAGGAACGTGCTGATTCCCTGCAGCAGTGGCCAAGGCAGACGGCCCCCGAGGACCTGCAGACAGCCACCTTAGGACGGGCCACGCGGTGGTGAGGCAGGTGAGATGAAGGGCGCTGCGGCCCAGAGTGGCTCGGGTGAAGGTCAAAAGCGTGAGAGAAGACGACCGGCGAACCCTCAGACAGTGGTAGGAAGTGCTTCAGGTTAGCGCCTGGCCCCGGAGGGGAACGTGCAGCAGAAGCAGCAGCCCGGAGCAGGCTGGCCAGACCCCAGCCTGCGGGCAGGGACACAGGCAGGAGCTGTGGCTGGTCCCTGAGCCGGTGTGTGCGGCCTGGGCCAGGGCCAGGGCGGCGCGACGGAGAGAGATGCAGGGGAGCAGGCGTGTTTGAAGAATCCTAGGCCGACTGTCCCTTCCGAGACAAGCGACCGAGAGGAGGAGCAGGCTAGAGCGTGGCGGGGAGGACAGCAGCGTGCCGGGACTTGGGCTCTGCTCATCTCCCTAGCGTGCCTCCGTTCCACTTCCTCTCTGCTCCTTGCTCCTTTCCCTCTCTTCTCAGTTGCTGGCTCATTAATTGGCAATGTATATAATCCATTCATTTATAGTCCAGCCCTATTAAAATATAAGCCTCATGAAACCAGGGAACTCGGTCTGGTGGGTTCGTGAGCAAAGCCCATGAGCAATGCTTGGGACATAGTAGATTCTCAATAAAAATGAATTGTTTTCTTGATGTGAAGACACAAATGTATCTTCTCTCTGTGCCAGGCGTAGTGCTGAGGTCCCCAGGACATTGATCAGCCTGGAAAAGAGCTGTGGGTGACATGTCCTGCTGGTTCCTCTCATAGACCTCAGGCTTGTCTTCCTGGGGCACTGCCCCCCCCCACGTCTGGAATTGCTGCTTGATGTCAAAGTTGGAGTGGCACATAGTAGGTCTGCAATATGCATTTGATGAATGTACGAATGAATGAACATAACAAAGACATATACTGAGGAAGTCTAGGCCAAGCAACATTTAGTTTCATCTTGGGGTGTCTCAGAAGGCTAGTGTAAGTCGCAAGGTGACCTTCAAAGGCCAGGGGCAAGAGTCACATGTGGCCAAGAGGAGGAGGGGATCTCAGGCAGAGGTACAGTACATGGGGTACAGTACATGGGTTTGCAAAGGCGTGAAACAAGACGAGAAGCTCTGGGAGGCTGGTGCTGGAATCCCTGCTGCATCCAGACGGCCTGCAGCGCCTTGGCTGGGGCCTTGTGGGCTTCTCTGCCCTGTGGCCCTTGCCCAGGCAGAACTGTACACTGGGAAGAGAACAGGCTGCGGAGTGAGCTATGGGCGCGCTGGGATCCAAGCTCTGGTGCTTGCTAGCTGTGTGACCTTAGGTAGCGATTTACCCTCTCTGGGCTCGTAAGTAAAAGTAGGCATGGCCTCGTCTGGCCAGGGCAGGAACCATGGGGAAGGACATTACCAGGCCTGGGAACACAGGATGCCCCTGCTGGAGATGCTGTAGCAGAGAGGCCTGGGCTGGGAGGAAGGAGGTACTGCCCTAGCCCCTCGGGCAGCCCTTAGGGGGCTGGGACGGGCAGGGGGACAGGGTCACAGGGACAGGACCGGTTCAGCTTGTAACCTGAGGGCCGTGTATTTGGGGGAGATTGGAGCCTGGTGCGAACTGGAAGCAAATGCCACACGTGCGCTGGGACCCATGGCCAGAATCCCAGCAGAGAAGTTGCTTTTCGCCCGGGATGGCCGCTTTTGGTCACCTACCTGGCACCCTCTGGACGGTGTGGGATTTCCCCAGGACTGAATGATGCCCAGGAAGATGGTGAAAATATAGAAAATCAAGTTACAACATGGGGAAAGAAATGGAATGAGCACCTAGGAGTAGCAAGAAGAACACTTTCTAAAAATACTTAAATGTTCTTTTTATTTTCTTGATTTTGCATTTTATTTAGTAATGAGTACATGTTTTGGCTGCATAATGATGACGCTCATCTCAGAGAACTGGTGCATATACAAAGCATATCCTAATCATTTGAAGAAAGAACGGGAAAGGGCCGGGGAAGTGGGAAGAAAAGTCCACTGCCGGCGGGTTCCCGGTGGCCTAGCGATGAGGCTTGGAGTGGCCCAGGGGTCCCCCACACTCTGTCTGCTGACTTTTCTCCTTAGCCCTTGGCATATGTACTTATTTTATTTATACAGTAAGGGCAGCGGCTTATGACCACTATGATAATCTCTGCTTCTTACATGGTGTCCAGCACATAGGAACTGCTCAATAAATGTCTGTAGATGAGCCGGTAGAGGCCTTGGGTCAGCAGGAAGAGAACTGGAGAGCAGGGCGGCGCTGGGCGCACCCGGCCAGGCATCCTGGAGATGTGGCCCAGAGCCCTGAGCAGGAAGGGACACAACTCCAGGGGGTACTGAGAGTGCACGGAGGGCTTTAGCTGCCTCTGGGCCATGCGGATCCTGCAGAGGGGACAGCCTGGTGCCTGCTGGGGGTAGGACTAGATGACACGAAGCTGGGGGGCAGACCCCGAACCCCTCATCAGGTCCCAAACCCGAGGTGTCCTAGTAGCATGGCCTCAGGTGAGTGACAACATCCCACCCTCTCTGGAAAATAGGGGCAGCACCGCCCGCCTCGAGGTGCTGTCTGCTAATTAAATAAAATAGCACAGAAAGCCTCCTTGCTGGCCCACTCCCGGTAAGCCCTAGGTAAATATTAGCTACACAGGAGCTCCTGTTGGGCGTCGTGTGCCTTGAATACAACAAAAAAAGTAGCGAAGATGTGATCCCTGCTCAGCAGAGCCAGGAAGGGGAGACCAGTAGGTGGAGCTCCAAATAATATGGAGGATGGGGTGAGGGTACAGGTGTAGGGAGGGACCGAGCAGAGGGCAGGTGATGCCACTGGGGTTCGGAAAGGGCTGCTGCTGGTGTCGCAGCAGAGTTGAGCTGGTACAGAGGAGCTGATGCCACTGAGGCAGAGAAGGCCGGCGAGAGGTTTCTAGATAGGTAGGACTTCAGAGATGGGCCACAGGACCTTGACTCCAGAAAAGTTTGCCAAATACCATAAACCTGTGTCCTCTTTGGATCTGGAGGCAGATGTCCCCCAGGAGGCAGACAGCATGTGGTTGCCCATGGTGGGGGGCCTTCGTTGCAATCACAGTGGGTACCCGGTGCGCTGACAGCTTTGTTTCCCCAGTGTGCTAGGAGGGAACCAGGAGCATCTGGCTGGAAAAGGAAGTGGTCCTCGAATCTAGCCCAGGCTGAGCTCTGAGTGAGGGATAGAAAGATAAATGAAGCCAAATTCATGGCGGGGGATGGTGGTACGCACCTGTAATCCCAGATGGGAGGCTGAAGCAGGAGGATGCTGCTAGTTCAAGGCCAGCCTGGGCTACATAAGGAGACTCTGCCTCAACAAAACAAAGCACCAAAGAGAAGCTAACAAACAATGAAGCAACGAACAAATAAGCCCAAGTCTGTAGGTGGAAGGGCAGTACCTGGTGAAGTTTGAATTCTCAGTGTTTTGTCCCTGGGCTCCACCTGGTGCCTCCCAAAGGTCAGATTCCCTCAGGGTTCTGAGTGCCTGTGAGAGGTGGCGCAGGACCAGATCCTGGGGGTGGGGGTGGGGCAGGTCTGAAGGGGCAAGCGGGGGAGTGGATACGGCCCTGTGTCCCGACTCCTGCTGGCTGTTGCAGAGGTTATGTCCCTCTTCTCCTGAAAACAGCTTCCTCTTCTGTAACCTATGAGGGCTCAACCCCATGGGGTCAAGCTGCAGCCCTTGTGCACATGTGGCATTTGCTACCTTAGCCTGGGGGCTCCCTGTGAAACATCATGGCGGCCCCTCGAATAGCCTGCTGGGAATTACCCAGAGGAACGTGGGGGCTTTTACAGGCCTTCAAGGGCACACTCCTGCTCTAGACCAGCCTAGGCCGAGCCTAGGCCCTCGATAGCTTCCCTGGTGCACTTTCCCCACCTTGTGTGGTCGGTGCTACTTCCCATCTACCCCGAGGAGTCCTGAGTCCTGAGAGCCTGCGTCCAGGCCCTCTGTGCTCACTACCGCTTTCATCTTGCACAGAGTTGCCACCGAGCGGGCCCTCAATACTGTAGGGAGGGTGGTTGAGGCTGAAGAGTGGAAAACTGATACTAGCTCTACGTTCTGTTTATGGATGAGAGACTCCTCATGACCATCCAGGTACAGGGACATTTGCCGAGTGTGGACTGTGCCAGGTATAAGTCCACTTCCGTCTTCACAGCAAGCCCTCAGGGGAGGTGCTGCCCGGAAGCTTGTCTTGCAGATGGAAAACTCAAAGCACACAGCAGGTTAAGCAGTTTGCCCAAGGTCGAACAACTGAGTGTGCGGTGGAGTCAAGGTTCCAGCCCTGAGGCTCCTGTCCTGCAGAGTTTCACATCTCAGAATGGACCACATACTAGTTGTAGACTCTTCCTTCTTTAATGCTACAAAAACTTTGGGATGACTGAGGCTTGTCATTTGCCAAGCCCAGTGACCAACAAATATCAGAGCCATAGTTTGCACGCAGCTCTGCCTGCCTGGCCGATGCACAGTCAGGGTTCTGGAGTGGGCAGGGCCCCCCTCCCTTCGACTCAACTCACAGGGACAGGTAGGGACAGACCGAGCCCTGGCCTTCTCCCCAGCTCTGAGGTGGGCTGTGGGGCTGCCACTAAGGCTCGACCTGCTGCAGAGAGAGTTGTATTTAGGGGAGGCCAGAGCGAGCCGGGTGTTGCTAAGACACAGTATCCCAAGAGGATGTCAGGGTCCCCGTGGCCTCAGGGAAGCTGCTTCCCCGCTCAGGGCCTCAGAGTCTTCATTTGCTGCCCCAGGAATAGCAGGGCGAGCCTTATTCATGCAGCACTCATTCATTTCTGCCCAGCACCACGGACCGTGTCCATAGAGGGCGCTGGGAAAGTGGGAACTGCAGCTTCTCCCTGCTTTGGACTTCAGCCCTCCGCTCCCCGAGGCCTCCAAAGCCTCCCCAGTGAAGTGCCGTTGGACCTGCTTTTCCCCCTACAAGGTGACCCTTTCCTGTTCTACCCCTTCTCACTTTGCCTCTTGCGTTGATCCACAAGCAGATCATCTAGGAGTGAGGGCTGCAGGAGGCAGGTACCCCGTGCGTGCCATGCAGTCATGTAGAGGACCGAGCCACTGTTTTGCAAATGGGATTTTATGAGCCACCCTTTCTGCATCTTGCTGTGCTCATTCAAAGTGACACTTGCGGGAATCCCTCCAAGTCAGTCACAATCGCTCTAATTCAGTCTTTTAATGCGGCATCATATTTCAGAGTGAAGAAGGACTATAATTTCTTCATCCTGTCTTCTATTGACAGGCATTCACTTTATTTCCTGTTTTTTATCCTCTGCTATAAACTGTGCTGCAATAAACATCCTTATACATACATCCTTCCAACTGGAGCTTTTATTTCGATGGAATAGATTGCCAGGAGCAGGATTGATCAGTTGAAAGGTAAATGTATTTTTTTTTTCATTTTAGTGGATCTTGCCAGACTGTTTACCAAAAATGCTGTAATACTTTAAGTTTCTCCAACATCTCATGAGTGGCGATTTCCCCGCATCCAGTCCAGCAATAGGTGTTAGCGTTATTTTTAATTTTGCCTTCCTGATGGAGGCAAAATGAATTCTTATAGTTACTGTAATTTCCATTTCTGGTACAACTAGTGAGTTCTGGTCATCTTTTCCCGTGTTTGTTGACTGTTTGGATCTGGGCTGAGTCTTGCCTATTTCTTATCTTTGCCTGATTCAAATCCTTCTCATCCGTTATTAGGTTGGAACAGCTTTTTGCTGTAATATACAGATATTGACATTTTGTTTGACTTCTGTGTCGCAGGTAGTGTTATACCCAAATCACTTACCTGTATATTGATACTGAGAATGATATCTGCTGCCATAAAATTTTTGTGTCATAAAACATGTCTCTTTTTAAATATGTTTTTAAATGCTCGAGATCACTTTTGTCCTCTTTTACATTTTCTTTCAAGATATTTATTACTTTTTTTTTTTGCCTATTAACATCAGTCAATCTGGAGTTTATGTCTGTGGTGTCAGATGAGTTTTCAACTTTCTTTCAGAAGACAGCATTAAGGAGACTGATGCTCCTTCTTTGGCGGAAGGGAAACCCCACCTTGGCCACAGACAGAGTACCCATAGGGTTGTTGTGATCCAGTCTGAGGCCTCTGTTCCATGGATCTGGGTGTCTCTTTCCAATCAGTTCAGTTTGATGATGGGGCCTGCGTCTGCCCCGATCTCTCACAAGCAAAATGCTCCCCGCCAATCCTTCCTTTTCATACGAGTTGGACACCCTCCATTCTTCCTTCTTCTATGTGAGCTTTGAGTTTATTCAGTGGGGAATTAGCTCCTGTTGGTGCCGAAGATGAGTCCGGAATTTCATCGTAGAGCAAACACTTGTCACTTCTCCTCACCCTTCTAATGCCTCCTGTCTCTCTGCCCCAGGACTGAAAGACGCGAGATAGTATCCAGACCCACAGTAGCTAACACGGAAATGTCAGCGAGGCAGACAGATCTGAGTGGAGAAAGCTTTAGAGGTGCCAAGACTTTGGAAGTTGTCACATTTGAGGTCTGAGATGCAAAGAGATGTCATTCATTTATGCCACACCTGTTTGGAGAACACCTGCCCGATGCTAAACTTTAGGGCCTCAGGGTATAGAGGTGGTCAAGCCAGACAGAAGTTCAGTTTCAGGGTATGACAACAGTATATGTTATTTTCTGGTGCAATAATAATATTGCACTATTGCAATAATGCACTATTGCAATAATAATATTCAGTCTGTATCTGAAGTTCTTAAATATGTGAATGGCGCTTGCTATGTTCTGGGGATTATTTGAATTGGCTTACATTCATCATTTCATCAGCTTCTCAAAATAGCCCCAAGGAATAGGTACTATCATTCCAGTTTTACAGATGAGAAAAGTGAGGGCCCCTTGGGGTCCTGAACTTGCCCAAGGTCCTAATGAGTGATTTTTACTACTTGTTCTGATTAAACCGTAAGCAGAGGGCTCCATATGATTGGATTAGTTCATCAGCAGGAAGGGCTGTGAAAGCCACAAAACAGGATGATGGGGAGAGAAGGCTGGAGGATGCCATGGTTGACTGTGTCCCCGGAAGTCCAAGTGTTAGAACCTTTATTCTTCAGCACAGCCCCGTGGCTTGCCAACTCTCACCATGCTGCGAATCGTGGGCATCCTTGCCAGATGCAGCCAGCTGATAGCACACCGGCAGCCTCCAGAAATGCCCACTACCCCACAGCTCTTTCCTTCACAAATTACCTGTCTCAGGTGTTCTGTTACAACAACAGGACACGGACTGAGGCATAGGAGCAGGGGATGCTAAGGGTGAGAGTGCCGGGAAACAGCCCTCTTGAGGAGCAGAAAGCTCCCCAGGATGTGGTGGCTGTGTGGCAGTCAGGACGAGTGTCCAGTTGGAGTGACCGGAAGGCACAAAGTTCCTGAGTGTAGCAGAAGCAAGGTCGCTGGAGCAGAGCCCGACACGAGCACTGCCTAAGCAGAGTGGCTGCAGGGAGGTGCTTTAGGTTCATAGCGAACTGAGACATCTTAGGAAGATCATAACGATTTATTGGGTTTATAAGCTCAATGACCATTTAAGTACATTTTCCTACATTTTGCAGTGTTAAATTCATCTATAACAGAGAAGTAATTTAATTCTGACGTCAAATTAACTGCTCTTTCCTTTTTGCAGAGCCGCCTGCTTTGGACTTTTCTTACTTTTTTTTTTTTTTTTTTGCATAAGTTAATTCAATTTTTCAGCTCTTGCCGCATTTCCTGCAGCTCCTACGCACACTTTTGGGGTGAATGGTTATAAAGTTATTATATTATTATTAGTCACTAACCAGGGATAATTCACTTTCCCAATTGATCTACGCTGCTTATGAAATGCCACATCCACCGACAGCACTGGCTGTCTGATTAAAGGGTTCTGAGAAGCCGTGTAGACAGACTGCTCTGCGTGTGTATGACAGGACGGGAACCACAGGTGGGGACCTCTAATGGGCCGAGATAACCTGGGGTCACGCAGTCCAAATTTCAGAAATGCATCCACCAGGCAGATTCCCAAGGGCACAGCTTAAGGGTTTGCTGGCATCATACTCATACTGTATGCACTTAACATGTTATAGTACATGTCTAAGTTCTTGACAATGCTGGCTTCAGTGGATTCCGTAGATAAAATGTCCCTAAGCACAAGTCTGCTTTGACCAACAGCTGGCCACCATGAGCACGTGTAGTGTAGCCTGCAAACAAAGCACACTTATGTGTACATGGAGATGACGGATCCTTTTGCCATTTAGACTTCAACTTAGAGAGGGTCAACTGTGAATGAACCAGGTCTGGGGGATAAACAGTTGCATGTTTCACCTTATAGTTGAGCAACCCCTGAATCTACATTTGGAAAAATATAAGGTCAGGACATTCAACAGACTAAAACAAAAATACAATTGATTCTAGGTGGGAGATTTAGCTCAGTGGTTCTGGTGCCTGCCTAGCAAGCACAAGGTCCCTGGTTTGATCCCCAGTAACCACATACAACAATGCCAGACGTGGTGGCTCACGCCTGTCATCCCAGGACTTGGGAGGCAGAGGCAGGAGGATTGCCGAGTTCGAGGCTTGCCTGGGCTACATAGTGAGCTCAGGGCCAGCCTGAACTATAAAGAGAGACCCTGTCTCAAAACAAACAAACAAACAAAAAACAATTGATTCTAACAACCCACTAGAAAGTGAGTTGTTTCCATCTCTGCTCTGTGTTCCTGGCTCTTTCTTTCCTTCTGTCCACTAACAGGGTTTTGCTGACCCTTGACTCATGTTTTGGGAATCCAGAAGACAGCAAGAAAGAGAAATGGACAAGAAGCCTTCTGCTTGGAGACCAGGAGGAGTATTCCAGGGTCTTGGCATCGTGAGGGGGATGGGTGGGAATAGAAAAGTAAATCTGAAGAACTGTTGCTGCAGAAGATGATGAAAATCTTTATGGTGTCTGAGGAACATCATCAAGTGGCTGGGGTGATCTTGAGTCTTTTGGTTGCTAGATTATGACTCTGATTGCCACAACCCTCTGGAGCCTGGGCTAGATCCTGACTAGATCATGGCTAGATCATGGCTTCACAGGTCGTAGAGGTAAAGGAGCTGGATGCCAGTGAAGTCACTCTGACTCCTGGTGGATGGGCCAAAGGCTTGGTACGGGGTCAAGCCAAAATACATAGTTCACATGTTAGCATTTGTCTTTTGGCTTTAGATGTTAGGTGAAAAGCCCAGAAGCAGTAATAGCACCACACCGATAGCTGAGAGACTGACACACTGGCCCTCACTTCTCCTGTGAATTAATAAAGGAATGCTAACTTCTTCCCCTTCCTCCTTCCCCTCTTTCCTTCCATCCTTTTTATTTATTTATTTTTGGCCTGGTCTTGGTCCTTGTTCTTTTCTGTGCCAGGACTGAGCAATGTGTTGGCTATAAAAAGACTTGCTCAGCTTTCTGCGTAATTTTGAGCTGTGCGTTAGAGGATCATGGGAACTTAGTAGGGGACGATAGGATTTGACGCGGAGGAAACAGTAGAGCAGCGCCCTCTGTGGAGGCGGCGAAGCACAGTCCAAGACCCCCCGTGGGTCTCTGAGACCGCGAGTAATGGAGAGGTCTGCTGGGAGCCATTCTGAGGGCCCCACGGTGCCATCATGTTGTGATGCTTCCCCCACATGCTGATGATGTGCAACTTAAACATCAGGCCAGGGAGCTACTAACAAACACAATATTAAAAAGAGGACCATCCTAACAGAATGCTTTCATAAATTACATGAATATTTTCTCCCTCTCTCCTCTCTTCTCTCCCTCAAAATCCTGTTTTTGTTTATTTTGCTTTGTAGTTCAGGCTGGCCCTGAGCTCACTATGGAGCCCCGGCAACCCTGGAACTCAGCAATCCTCCTGCTTCTGCCTCCCGAGTGCTGGGATGACAGGCGTGAGCCACCACACCCGCCATTGTGGTGTGTGGTACTGATTGCTGGTGAGTGTGAGTCCAGTATTGCATGTGGTTACCGGGGATCAAACTCAGGACCTTGCACTTGCTAGGCAAGCTCTGGAACCACTGCGCTAAATCTCTGGCCCACAATCCTGTATTTTCTTGTGCTGACTGTGGTTGACCGTGGGCAGCTGGGACTCCAGAGAGCAAACTCTTGCATAAGGGGACTCAGTTGTTTACACAAAATCAAAGAGGCTTAGAGTAGCCAAGAGTCTTCCAAGAGCGGAGAGCAACTCAACGGGCCTCAAATAGAGCGTATGAGTGGTTGGGGGAAACAAGTGGTTCATTTCTCCGTTGTTGGCATCGATGACATTTCCTTTTTTCCACAACTATACACAACGCTGAGCAGACTATCTTGCTGCCTAGAAAGGCTTGGGGATTTGTCTTAGGGAGAAATTCCAGAGGTGAAGTTCATGGAGGGTTTTAGGCACAAGAGTCTTCAATGACCAACCTGTTGACAATCCAGTGGGGTTTCCATTATCTGTTGTTCAGAACTTGGACCCCAGGAGGTGAAGGGGCCTTTCTAGCTCTCATAGCTGGTTTCTTGTGGTTCCTATAAACTCTACTTAATCCAGGGCGCTGGAGAAGTCTGCATTCCTATTGACTCAGGAACTTACTCATTATTTCTTTGTCTTTTTTTTTTTTTTTAAATTTAAGTGGGGTTTTTTTGGTGATTTTTTTTTTTTTCAGTAGTGGGGATCAAACTCTGGTCCTGGTGCTTCCAAATTAGGCACAGTACACTTGAGACAAATCCCCGGCCCCTTATTTCTTGGTCTTGAATAAGTCACTTTCCTCTTGGATCTTGATGACTACTGGCTCAGCAGGGACACTGGAAGACACACGAGGTCAAGGTCATAAAGCAATGCGCCTGGCCACATTGTCTCTGTGCCGAAGTCCCCTGCTTGTCTTCCGCTCCTGTTTTTCCTCTTCCTCAGGGGCTACATGAGGGCACAACCCAGGAGGGAGAGCTTGTCAAAAGGTGGGCTCTGATCTCGCGTTCAGCCACTGCTAGTCACCACTGGTGCCTGTTGCTCGTGCCCTGAACTCCTTGCAATTCACCCCCACCCAGGAGGCAAAGACAGAGACCGGAGAGGCCTGGGTCCCGATAGATCTTCAAAGCCCAGTCCCCCGTTGGTCTCACTTCGGCCCTGCGGGTCCCACCTCCTAAAGATGCTACCGCCGCCCAGTAGCCTCAGAGCCTGCGGACCAATCCCCTAGGGGACCCTCAAGACCCACATAGAACAAAGCTTGAGCACAAACCACACCGTCCTTGGCTTCTTTGGGTTCGTTTTATTAGCAAATATTTGGAACTTGTTCTTCACTCTTCCCATCACCCTCTGCAGTCGTAGGCCAGAGCCAGACGTTTTGCTACCATGAATGGGCTACATTAGCTGTGTATGTTTCATGGTCTTTCTGTGCCTTGGTTTTTCAAAACAGCGATTTACCATAAAACCTCTGGGTCTCAGTTGTTATTGTTTAACCCCAAACGCAGTGTTAGCAAGGTCACTGCTTTTCCCTTTGTTCCTTTGGAGGTGGCAGATTTCTCTGTGGGCCATCAGGGGTGCAGGGCAGGTTCTCACTGACAAGGGGGCACAGAGTGGGTAGTTATGCATTGACCAGAGCAGGGAACAGGACCGGAAGTACATCCAGTCCGTAGCGTGGGGAGAGGAGTGAATCTTCATTGGGCAATCATCCTATCACATTACTGCCGTTTGTTGTGCAGGTTGAATGATTTAATACCTTTAGGGTGTTTAGAATACTACCTGGCACATAATCATGCTCAATAAATACTAGGCATTAGTAGCGATAAAATTAATATGAGTCACAATAGTAATATGGGCATTTTTATTAGGCTACACATATTGCAGCTACTCTTTCCAAAATACACATTCATGCTAAAGTATAAACGTCTTAAAAGATAGTATATCCAACACTGGACAGCGGATAGTTAAAGAGGCAAATGTCTAAGGAGGGAGTTTTGAGAATCAGCAAAATGTAATAGTTAACAAGAGGTCCTGGAGTCAAGCTGAGTTTGGACCACAATTCCATTTCTGTCCCCTGCTTGTTGAGAGACCAGGGCCGGTTCCTTACCAGGGCCCTAACCCTCGCAGGGCCGTCAGTGCACGGGACAGGCGGGAATTGTGCAGGACCAGGCCACGCTGGCTCCACATCTTGGGACCTCAGAGTCTTCTCTTGTCATCCAGGTGACTGTTTTTCTCTCAGCTGGTTGAACTGATGACAGCTGAAGCTACGCAAGCCCGGGAGGCCATGCAGGTGCTGCGTCTCCCACGGGCGCCCACCCGGCAGAACTCCACGGCTGGCTCCGTCAGGCTCGGGCCTGTACCACTCGGTGCTGGTCCACTCGGCCCAGGCTGTAGCGCTGGAGGAAGTGGAGGGAGAGAAGCCACAAACCCGGGGCTGGACACCACACCCGCCCCTCCTCCACTCGTCCCACAGAGGCCATAGGGCTCCCTCTGCTTTGGATCCTGGGGCCACCACCCCAGCTGTGTGACCATCAGGGCAGCCTCGAAGGAGCAGAATAAGAAAGGAAAACATATACCTACAGTCCCAGGTCTGGGAGGCTGAGGCAGGAGGATTAAGTTCAAGCCCAGCTTGGGAAATTTAGAGACTGAGTGAGGTCCTATCTCAAAATGAAGATGGGCTGGGGATGTTGCTCAGGGTGAAGGGGGAACAGACAGTTACCTCTTTCTATTCCCCTTACAGCCCAGCGACACATCCCGGCCCAGGACATTGTTCTGGCACAGAGACACTCCTGGCCTTTGCAAAGGCACCCATGGCTGGCAGGGATGTAGGTGTCTCAGCCTCCAGAGCCCCTTGTTCTGCAGGATGAGCCCCTCCCTCCCTCCCTCCCCTCCCCTCCCTCCCTCTC
>PVIC010000899.1:77451-104629 GCA_004025085.1 Thryonomys swinderianus | reverse complement strand
GCGCCTGCCTCACAAGCGTAAGGACCTGAGTTCGATCCCCGGTTACCACATATAATGCTGGGCGTGGTGGCTCACGCCTGTAATCCCAGCACTCGGGAGGCAGAGACGAGAGGATTGCTGAGTTCGCGGCGGCTTGCCTGGGCACCATAGTGAGCTCAGGGCCAGCCTGAACTACAAAGCAAGACCCTGTCTCCAAAAAGCAAAAAAAAAAAAAGATGAGGATGATGGAATTTAAAACTTTAACAAATGGATGACAGATTTTTCTTCTAAATCAGGAGCCACAGTCCTCGTTCCCATATTTAGGTGGGAGAGTTCAATAAATGTCCTCAGTCTCTCAGGCTTCTCCTGTAGAAAAGCGACTGGAAGTTGGAGACCAGGAGTTAAGCCCGTAGGGCACTGACTGCCATTAGCAGACCTCCCTCTAGGGCACTTATGTAGAGACCACCCTGGGATTATGAAACCCAGAGATACAGATGACTTTGAATTACTTGGTGGAAAAAGTGAGATCGTAGAAGGCCTGGAATTTAAAAGTCCTAAAAGTGTGGGCTGAAAATAAAGCCCCCCACTCATATTCAGATAAAGCTGTATGTAAAGTCTTTCTTTTAAAAACTGTGCTGTATGATGCCATCAAGGGCACATTCTCTGGTGCAGTCATTCATCTTTGTGAAAGGTGCTTTTGTATTTTCATTTTGCTTCACCTGAGGAAGAAATTATGGTCATGTTGTAGAATAAATTTAATTTTCAAAATGGACTGAGCAACACATTATAGTCTCAGAAATATTTGAGGTGGGTAGAAATCGACTAACACCAAATTACTTAACAGGATATAGTAAAATCATGGCCCCAAACAAATCCTCTACCACCCACGCAGACATGTAAGAATTGTGTGTGTGTGTGTGTGTGTGTATGTGTTAACAACAAACTCAAAATTTTTCAAGCAGTTCACTCTCCCATTTTAAATAAACCTTAGCTCAATCCCTTTAAGTACTCTGACTCAAAGAGCTCATTCTTAAGGCAAACAGACTCAAATTCTCAAAGTCAGGCAGGATTTTACTACTGTTAGAGTTGCCAGCCCCATGACCCATAAACCAGTGGTCGGACACAGGACATCTTAAGCATCAAGCATAGTGCCATCTTTGTGGGTTGTCCTGACTCACCACAATTTTATGTTTGATTTATCCTGTATGAGAAACCTATCAAATAACAGCCACTTCACACAAATGGAATAAATTTAAATTTATCAACTAGACCATATTTTAAATACTTTTAATGATGGTTAATGGAACATTCTTTTCACCAGTAATTCATTTTAGACATTCTGTATGTTCTTCCTACAGCCTATATTGTTGTACAAATATACATTAAAAAAAAAAAAAACTAGAGGAGCTGACTCTGGTCCATGGCCTTTCTGACAGAATGCTAAATGGTTCCATAGAAACCGCACATTCTTCATTAACATGCTATCTGAGCAGCTTTGTAATCTAATGAAAGGAACACACACACAGCACCACACTGTATTTGATAAGGTGTGTAAGAGGAAGTTGTAAATATTATAAAAATAACTTCATGCAAAATAATCATACAACTGTCAATAAATACATTGCTTAATATGAAAGGGCAAGAAGTATGAAGATTAATGGATGAAGATGTTCAAAACTATAATAAATTACCAAATTGAAGCTCTATTTTTGCGTCCAAAAGATTTATTTACTACTAAAAAAGCACCATTAAACTTGGGGAGACAGTAAATTTTCCTGGGGTGATGGAAGAACTCTCTTCCCTGTAAGTTTATGACAATAGAAGAAAACTATATAAAGTTCTTTTGGCATATTTCACTTCAAATCAACCCCTAAAAACAAAAGAAAATGTTGAGTTCTAAATCCATTTGTCTGCAGTATCTCCCATCAGTGCCACTAGCAGCCATCCACAACAGCACTGTCCTTCAAGGTTTTCAAGGTAGGATGATCTAACAGGCCACATGTCGTTTTAGGAGGTACAGACACATCCCTCCCTGGTGAGAACCCCGAGAGCCTCACTGCAGCGTCTTGACACTCCAGACTGCATTTTCCAGTTCTGTTTAACCACAAACACACTCACAAAGCTCGCTCCTAGGCTTTGGACTATGTATGAAACTGAATCAGTTATCCAGCCTCACTAGAAAAGACTTGCTGGAGAGTTGCTGGAAACCTATTTCCTGGCTTCCTAGATAGTGGTTTAAAATGGGTAGAAACAGTGTCAGGCGAGCCACATTCCTTCACTCCAGGGGCTCCTTCACCTTTTGGTATATCATTCCTTCAGAAGTGCAAATAACTTTACTGCTATCTGCAATGTGTACAGGGATTCTAGGTTCTCTATTTCATTTTTTTCCCTTTATTGAGTGTCTTGGTACATTTTGGATATACATTTTGATCACATTCAACGTGGAGAATTTGTACCTGTACATGGAATATCTTGATTCTTCATTTCCTCATTCCCTGCACTCTATACAATTCCCCACCTCTGTTTTTACATAAGCTTTGTTTCTGTTTTTATTTTGTTTTTTTTACTATCAATTTTTTTCTTCCTCTACTTTTCCTTCCCTCTCCCCATTTCCCTTTCCCTTTGAATATTTCCTCCCTATGTCACAATATCTATCATACATTCTGAACCTCTTTTACACCTTTAGCTTCTCTGAGAGCTATTAAGACAACTTTAAAATAGGTTTATAGACGCTGACACTGAGGAATGCTTTTCCATCAAGTTGCTGACTTATTTTCCAAAACAGTTTAAATTTTGCTTAATTTAACTCAAGTACTCTCATTTTCATGTATCACTTTAAAGATCCATTTAAATATATTTGTAAACACTCTTTCTCAAAAGTCAGAATATGATCCCTGAATGAATGTAATAAAATTGACATTTTTTCTGTTAAGAAAAATAGCTGTTTGATATTTATTGTGTGGAAACAATGATATGCTTTTTTTTAAAGAGATAGGTTTTTAATTGTTTAAGATTTAATTGTTGATGTCTAAGTTTAAATTGTTCACTCAAAAATAATAAGACATTCAAAAATATTAATAACAGAATAAAAAGGAAAAAGGAGCAAACTAAATTAATAAAACTCTAACCATGAAGTAACTAAATTTTATGTCATGGGATTTTAAAAGTGTGAAAATAAATTTCTATTTTATGAACTTTATTCAGTTTAATGAAAGTAAATAGATCACCACTGTAGTAATTGTGATTTTTTTTAGACTGAACGGAAAATGATAATATTCCTGATATATGTATCTAAATGAAAAATATACATTTAAGCAGTGTAGCAAATCAATATTCATATTAACTAAATTATCTCCATGCCATTATTTTGTGAGATATTGAAGACTGAACTCAGGGCCTCACGTTTAGTACACCAGTTTCTTTGCATAGGCCTTTGTTTTGAGACATGATCTCACTCAGCTGCCCAGTTTGGCACTGAAAATGCCAAACTGCCTGAGTATATTTGTAGCTGTATTGACAGGCTCTTGTTATCACATGTAGCATGTAACTTTTATATTACCCACCTCTGTGGTTTTTTTAATTAAATTCAATAAAATTCAAACTCTAAGTGCCAACATTCTCAACTTCTGGATCAAGATTGTGGGCTTCAAGCAAAAGTTTTAAGCATACTCTGTTGTCTTTCGCAATACATCCTTTACATTATGCAGAAGTTTTATATTCATTTAGATTTAAAGAAAAGCATAGAAAAATATCCATGTGAGGATGGTACACTCCATATAATTATTATTCAAATATAGCAACTGAATCTATGTTGAATTTGTGAGATAAGGATAAGAACTTACAGTAAAAAGTATATCAGAACACCAACTTCTAACAGTGTTCTTGTGCTTGTTTTATTTTTGTTTTGGAAGAAATTGTTCTCACATTTTCTCTCTAAAAAAGACAGGACTTTCTGTGTCAATATTTTGCAAACATTTTGGAACTTCTAGGGAAATTAAAAAATAACTAAGGAAATCAACTTCAGTAGAGTGATAAATATATGCTAAGCGCTCATAAAATTAATAATACATAGCATTTAGAATACACTTGCAACTTTTCAAACATTTGATATCCCATAACAGTTCCATTAGTCTAGTCATACTAAAAGTGACTCATTATTCCTATTTAATTTTTCACTTTAAAACACAGTGTGAAAATTGACAAATTTACCTACTAGCCATATGGGGGAGATAAAAATTGTAGTGTGCCTATTTAATTGTGTTTCTGTATAACATTTTAGAAAAAAATAGAGTAGCTGAAATAAAAGATAAAATATAACTCTAAAAATTTATTTCAGGTGAGCATCCATTTTTTTCTCTGTGAAACATAAAATTTTAAGCACTGTATAAGTAATGTTGTTTGGAAGAAAAAAATCTGTTCTAAAATGCTGGTGACAACATTTTGTGTCAAATAAGGCATAATAGCAATAATATATTTTTAAATCTATGTGTAATTTAAAAACATATCAATCTGTATTTACTACCGTAACTCTACTATGTTTGTCTAAAACAATTTTTCACACATGGAAAGCATAGATGGCAAACACTGTCTCTGTTGAGAGCCTCACTTACATTTCTCTAGTGTGCTATTTTTTCCTATTATTTAAGTCAATAAGAATGAAAAAGAAGCAAGTAATGAATCACTACTTGAAGGTAGTTTTTTGATATAATTCAGCCATACGTATAAGGTAGAGGAAAACAAGGCACATGGCATATTACACCTTCCATTGTATTGAAGTTCAGTAGTGAGAATAATGCTTAGAAAGTCAAGCCATATAAAATATTAAAAGAATTTTGATATAACAAGAGTTGCAAAATCTGTAGAGGTCAAAGTAAGTGTAGTGACACACACAGATTGGTGTGACAATATTAGAATGTGACCGGAAGAACTGAAATTTAAAGCACATCTCATGTACAGCTAAACTGTAGTTTAGACCTCAGAGAATCTGAATATTTTAAAATCGGTTTGAATGGACTCATTTTTAACTAAATCATCTCTGTGACACAAACCCTCTCGTGCCTTTCAAATCTTTCCTGTGCTTGTGCCTGCCCTCCTCCTTCATCACACCTTTGCACGGCGCATGCTCTCAAACATGAGGCATTTTTACCAACTGCTACTCTACCTGAAAAAGATCTTATTCTAGGTAAATCCAGAGCACAGTATCTAGTCAGGGACACAGAGACCATTCTATGTAGCTCAAGCAGAGAGAGACTCAGTGCAAGCTAGTGGCTACACAAGAAATGAAATGGCTCTTTAAAGGTAGAAAGTAATATACTATCTAAATATTAAAATGTGTTAAGAACTATGATCGGCAGAATAACATTCCTAAACTCCCCCAAAATGTCCATGCTAAGTGCTTGAATTTGTAAGTGATGTGATGTGAGAATATTACAAAAGATAGAATCATGGATGACTTTAAAAAGGCATATCGGATTATACCCAAATTAAACTATTCTGATTTACCCTAGTAGGAAGCATAGAATCAGAATAGTCTTTCAAAGTGGAAGAGGGAGGGAGATGACTCAGAGTTGAGTCATCTTTATAGATACAATTCTGTTGGCTTTGAAAAAGGAGGAAAGGGGCAGGTTAAATACAAAATGCAACAGCTTCTCAGGCTGGGAAGGTCAAGGAATCATTTTCCATCCCAGCTTCAGAGAAACATTGCATTGCAGACACGTCTTTTTAGCCTAGTGTGAATCCTGGTTGACTTCTCTTCTGTACTAGAAAAACAAGTGTGTGTTGCTTTAAGCTGTGAATTTATGGGGCTATCTAAGAGAAACAATGGGAAGCGATAACAGGATCATGAGTCAATCAGCCCATGTGTCCATATGAGCTAGTGGTTGTGCTATATTTTTAAAAGGACCTCAGTTCTGTTTCTTACGCTAACTATGACTCTTGCTAGTTGTTCCACATTCACGAGCAATTCATTTTTAAGGTTTTCACTTCCGCTTGTAAGTCTCTGCTTTGAAATCTGTTCTACTACACTGAGTGTTTTACTGAGCTTCAAACCTGCAAATCAAATTTTCCACTTGACATAGGGTAGAAGACATTCACAGCTAAGCTGATCTCATTATGTTCAGTATAAGAACTACTATATTCTGAAAATATTGTTTTTAACTTTTCCATCCTGAAATTATTCTCAATAGACTGCATTCCTCTGTGTCCTTGATTTTGGTGAAAGACTCACCATCACGTGTATTTTAGTATCAGTACTTAGAGTCACAGTTCAAAATGTACAAGTCATAGAGTTCTGGCTGGCTTTCCTCCTAAGCGCTTCATGAGCTTTCTGTTAACATCTGAAGCTCACAGACAATCCCCTGCTGGCCCTGGCCATCAGTTCTACTCTGGTGGTGTGTCTTTTTTTTTTATAATCTCTCCCATTTATATTCAATAGCTTTTATTAATTATCTATGTTGATATTTTGAATGGCCTACTCCTTTTTTTTTTTTTTTTTTTTTTTTTTTTTTTTTTTTTTTTTTTTTTTTTTTTTTTTTTTTTTTTTTTTTTTTTTTTTTTTTTTTTTTTTTTTTTTTTTTTTTTTTTTTGTGACTGGCTCTCGCTTTGTAGTTTAGGCTGGCCCTGACCTCATTATGTAGCCCAGGCAAGCCTCAAACTCAGCAATCCTCCTGCCTCTGCCTACTGAGTGCTAGCATTATAGGCTTAAGCCACCAAGCCCGGCATCTGTGGTATGTGGTACTGATTGCCCGTGGGCATGGCCATCATGCCCAGTATTGTTGTATGTGGTTACCGGGGATTGAACCAGGGACCTTGCACTTGAGAGGCAGGTGCTGGAACCACTGAGTCAAATCTCCGGCCCTGACCTCCTTTTGCATTTTGCGATTTACACTGTAAGTTCTTCCTTTCTAATATGGAATCCCAAAGACGTATTTCTTAGTCTCCCAGTTTCCCGTAGCCAGTGCCATCCCCCATGAAGTCAAGGACAGGACTCCAAACCCGAAGGGAGCACAAGCCTCCGTCTCACTCTGAGGGACTGCAGCAGAAATGGGGCAGTTTTAGGTTCTTTCTCAGTCATTCTCGGGTTGAAAATCATCAGAGGAGGCTTCTTTACTATTCTAAACTGTGCTACACTTCTTAGTATTTCTCCAGTAAATTTAATCTGAAGCTTGTTTTCTGGGTATTAAAATGATGGTATGAGCTGACACCTTGTAGCACATTTTTCTACAGGTTCAGTTGAAATATCAGAATATCTTCATTGTCACTCTGACTAGAGTGCTCTTCAAGTGTGAAAAGTTAATTCTACTGACAAGCATTATCATACTGAATTTCTTCCCTAGTACAGGACAGTTGAAATTCCACCTCCTTCATTTCTTTTCAGACTCATCCAGATGTGACTCTAGCTTTGGTTCCTATTCTTTCTCATCATGTGTGTCTCACAAAGCTTTACGATCCCATGACTATTGCTCTGGATTCTGATACGTCTGCTACCCTGACGACAGCCCCACTACACCATTCACTAAGCTTCTGTTGATCTCCCAGAACTCAGATAATGCATGTTGTGTGCCACGTAGCTTCAGTACATTTTTTCCACCATACTTCTATTTTGGCAAAGTACCAGAACTCTTTACCGCTATGTGCACTCATTTTTTTTTTGCCCTAATATAAACATTTTCATAACATATAATTATTTAGCTCTGTCTACCTCCTGCTTTTTCGCTAATTTGCTGATATAGGCAAAGTGCCCATTTCAGTTAAATTTGTGTATTGTCAGTGGTTAGCTAGTGTCTTCCATTTAATGCAAGCAGGAGTGATTCTCTTCTGCATATGAACACAAAAGCATGTGCTTGGGTTCGTACTTATACCTAAGAGGAGGTAAAGCTAGGAAAAAGTTTGTTTTCTGAAAATGTAGATTTCAAAGGTATTGCTTTTAAGATGCTGTGTTCTAAAGAAATTCTATAATATAAACAAGCTCAGAAAATTGCAAAATATATCACTTCTCGGCCTTTTGGTTAAGGTCAAGTGTAGAAAATTGAAAAATATATCCTTTATTGGCCATGTATTACATTCACTAGATATTAAAATTTCTGTAAAACCATGAAGTATCAAAAGTTCATAACTTCATTTTTAATTTTTGTGTTTTAATTTTTAATTTTTAATATTATATATTATTAGGTTGAGGAAATAGGTTTACAAGGGGGCACAGCTTAAATGGCAGTGTCTAAATGACCAAAGAGAAATGAACTCCCTCAGAATTATTTTGCCTATTATTTTCAATGGTAAGGAAGTGAGAATATTTTATTATTCCAATATTATTCCAATACATTAAATGTTCTTCCAGCACTAAGAAAACTACAATTTAATGTTTTCATATGAAAAAAAGTAATGGGCTTTTAGCTGTGATTGCAATCAATGATGGCATTTCCAAACCTTAACAAAAATGTTTGACAGTGAGCTTGTTTCTTTAATGCATTCCTTTCAAACTGATGTTTCAAAATTGACCTGCATAGCTGTCAACGTGCCTTCTTCATAATGATTTGACTTGATGTTAAACAAATTTTAAAAAAGCAGGATTCTAAAGCAAGGGCAGTCATGTTAGTGGGCAGTATAATTGGTTCTCTTAAATAATCATTCATTTCAAAATGATGACTCATAATTTTCTTGGATCTGTGCATTAGAGAAGATGGTATAAGTATCAAAAGTGGATGTCTTACCACATTAGCAGCTGAAACTTTTCAATTTAACTGTTGAAGAAAATGTAGTAACTTATCTGAAATTTTATGTAATAAGAAAGCAATTTTCATGTAGTGATAAAATTTACTCTCTAGAGATTGTTAATTGATTCCATTCTCATGTATTTTATTTTTACCCAGGAGAATGGCCACTAGATGCATACACTTCCCATTTCTCTTGCAGTTACATGTGAGGAGGTGACTAATTTCTGGCCAATGGAATACAAATGGATGTTTTCTATGTCAACTACTGGGAATTCACATCATCAGTCCTGCATCCTGATACCTTTAGTGGAGAGGAACATTTGTACCAACAATCTAAAGTTCACGATCTGGATGTGGCTAATTGGTAAATTGGATTCAAAATGTGATATTTTGTAGTTTCCAAAAAAAGTGAACAAGAATATTACAGGTCCAAATGTTACTCTAGAGTCTACGGCCTATTGACACCCCCTTAAAACAGGATGATTTCCTTACTAGTCAAATCTGGAGAAGATTTAAAGATGGTCTCAAAGAGTGCAGGGGAGCAGAAGTGTCACAGAAGCCTTGGATAGCTAGGTCAAGAAAGGAAATACAATTTTCACCTACATCTCTTTCAGAGCTGTTTGAAATACACAGTGCATTAGTATCTATGGTCACTCTATGGCGCAACAGCACACTAGAATTCTTACTTCCAGCTGTGAGTTCATGCTCACTGATCGACTTTCCCTGTCCCACCTGCTTCCCCTTCTCCTCAGTCTCTCACTGGCACCATGCTGCCTTCGCCTTCCATGAAACCAGTATGTTTCCCCTATTTTCTGTATGTACTCTTCAATTAAAAAAATCCTAAGCCGTTTCCTTTCGTGACTGCTCGGAGTAGTGCTGAAATGAGCCTGGAGTGCCCACGTCCTTTGATACATTTATTGTATTGCCTTTGTGCGATACTGATCACACCCCAAAGCAGGATGTAAGCAGTGCAGGCTGTAAAGAGTTAACCCCACAGTGGGCTTGTTTGTAGAAGTGAGTCCAAGCAAAGCCAGCGTCCTAGGGTCAGAGTAACCTGGACCCAAGTTCCATCCTCACAACCAAAACCTTCTAACTAGAAGGACGGTGCTCTATTTTGTCCATTCCGTTGCTAATTCAAGAATGCCTTGTCTTACCCCTCGCTAGGTTTGCTTTCTTGAATTTCCATAGAAAGAGCACAGCTGCATATCCTCAAGCGCAGTCCGGCCCTTGCACGTAGCTCGCCTTTGCTCCAGGTCATTACCAATAAGAATCGTTGGCTTGGATTGGTCAGCACCTTCGTTGGCTGCATCAGTACTGCTCATTAGGCACCCCGCTTTCTGTGTCTCTTATTTCTATCTTTTAGGTTTTTTTCTCAGGCTCGCGTCGTAACCTGGGAAAGAAGTTGGAGCCTACAGCTGAGGTTCCCAGTAACCTTGCCGCAGTCCCCAGTATCTTTGGATATATATACTCAGTAATAAGACTGTTGGATAACATGGTGATTCAGTTTGTAAGTTTTTAAGGAATTTCTGTACTGATTTTCATAATGAGAGTACGTTTGACTTCCCATTAACGTTGTGCCAAGGTCCCCTTTATCTCACGCTCCCCCACGCCCTTGCTGTCTTTAGTTGTCTTGTTTACAGCCAGCCTTGTCTGAGACAAGGTGGTATGTTCTTGTAGTTTTGGCCTGCATTGTACTAAATTTTTTCGGGTATGTTTTGAGCACATTTGTCTCTCTTTTAGGAAACATCCTTTAAATTTATTGTTCGATTTTTAAAGGAATTATATTTTGTTGTTGATATAATTTTGGAATTTTTTTTGTTTACATATTCCAAATATCAACCTCTTGTCAGATGTACAAGGGGCGAATGAAAATATGGTAAATAATCAAATTAAAATGGTTACTATGGTAATAGATATAGTCCCATTAATGCCCCTCAAAATATGTCCCTCCTGTATCTCATTGTTTTTGCTGTTTTCTAAAGCAAGTCAAGAATTCCTTTTTCTGAATGTCTTTATGAGGCGTGGTAAAAGTCGGATGAAATGTGGCTGCTCCTTTCCACCCAAAACAAGCCTGATAAGGCATCACGGTGTGCCTTTGGGCACTTTCTTCACTGGATCTGGCTTCGTGCAACTTTTGAGTCTTTCTCCAAATCTAAATGATCCGGAAACATCAACATTTTCAGTGGATTCTAGACACCAAGGCAGCACCAACGCAACTAAATACATACACAGCAAAGGACTTTCAGAACTGCTTGAGAACAGTGAGGTACTACCCTAAAGAAGGGTAGGAAAGAAGAATGAACTTGAGTCATTGATAGGAAAGTGGGTCATTCATAATGTTAAGTGAAATAAACCAGACACACAAGCTTAAATATCACATGATTTACATTGTATGAGACACAATATATAAATGTAAATACATTATATAAATATATGTAAATCATATAAATAAAATACAGTGAAAAATAGAAGAAAGAGATACATCTGAGATACATCTTATGCAGAGGGAAAAGGACCAAGAGATGGGGGGAGGGGGAGGCAAAGGAATGAAGGAATCCAAGTAAGGTGTATTACGTACGTACATGTACTAAGTCCCTGGAGTGAGTGTAATTATTGTGGGACTGCAAACACGAACGAACAAAATTGTACAAAAAAAAGTGGGAAGAACCTTGGGATAAGTGTGTCTGAAGCATGGCACACTATTTTAAAGGAGAAAATTGGCAATAAATCACTATTGTTTAAATTTAAATACACACCATATTTTGCCATCATACAACATCATATTTTACACATATTTTCTGCCATTCTGTAGGTTATCTTCACACTTAATCCAATTTGTTTACTTTTTCTTTGTGCATTTGAAGGATTCCCCCCAAAATGCCCACTTTAATGTTCTAAAGCATTCCCCGTTTTATTTTCAGCTCTAACAGTTTCTTGGTTTTAAAAGATAAACTTTTCATGTTTTCACTTGATTTTTTTATAAATGATGGGTGATAAACGTCCACAATTTTTAAAAAAATGTTTACATCAGAATATACAATTTTGACAGTACTATTTGTTGAAAAATCTGTCATTTTCCCTAGACATATTCTTTACATCTCTATCAACAATCAATTGACTCAAAAAGAAAAAGTAAAAAATTAAAAAGTGCTGGGGATTTAGTTCACTGGCATTGTGCCTACTTGGCAAGCTCAAGGTCCTGAGTTCAATCCTTGGTACAAAAAAAAAAAAAAAAAAAAAAAAAAGACTGAAGATACATGGGTTTACTGCTACAGTCTCCATTCTGTTCCATTTGTTCATGTCTTTCTTACTTTTAAATTTCTCTCTTTTTATTATAATTAGTAATGTATTAACTGTACACATGAATGGGCTTCACTAGGGCATTTTAATATGTGTCAGTGCCATGAATTAATTATGTCCATTGCTTCTTTCTCTCCTCTCCCATCTTTCCTTCGGTTACCTCCTTTCTTCCCTCGGTTTCCCCTGCTTTACACTCTGGTAGCCTTGCTTATACAGCTTTTATTTTTGTTTCCACTTCTGAAAGAAAAGATGACACTTGTATTTCTGTGTCTACTTTATTCCATTTAATCTCTTGTTCCACAGTTCTACCCACTTTTGTACAAAAACAGAATTTCATTTTATGTTATGGCTGAACAGTATTCCATTTTTATGTATATAATACAAAATATAAATACCGTATTTTTTGTCCTTTCATCTGAAGACCACTGTGACTCAATATCTTTACTTTTGTGAAAGGTAGCACAGTAAACATGGATATACATATATGTTTTATGAATGGTTTTATTTGGCTATAGGTATGCATGTGTGTGTATATACACATACATATATATACACACATACACATAGACAATATACATATCTGTATGTATATCATACCTAGACATATAGACATATGTGTATATATGTATATCTTATGTATCTAGATAAATAGAGATATACACAAATAGTGGAAAAGCTGGATCATATGATGATCCTTTTTTCTGATTTTGGAAAAGAATTTCTATACTGTTTTTAAAAATGACATATTTCTAGGCCGGAGGGTTAGCTCAGTGGTTCCGGTGCCTGCCTCGCAAGGTCCTGAGTTCGATCTCTGGTAACCACATACAATGCTGGGCAGGGAGACTCACGCCTGCCAGCAATCAATACCGCATACCACAGTGCTGGGCGTGGTGGCTCACGCCTGTAATCCCAGCACTCAGGAGGCAGAGACAGGAGTAATGCTAAGTTCGAGGCTTGCCTGGGCTACATAGTGAGCTCAGGGCCAGCCTGAACTACAAAGTGAGACCCTGTCTCAAAAACAAACAAACAAACAAACAAACAAACAAACAAAAAGACGTATTTCCAACAACAGTGTATAAAGACTTCCTTTTCCTTATATACTTTCCAACATTTCCCTCTTCTTTCCTTCCCTTCCTTCCTTTATCTTTTTCTCTCTCTACTCCTTTTTCTTTCTTTCTTTCTTTCTTTCTTTCTTTCTTTCTTTCTTTCTTTCTTTCTTTCTTTCTTTCTTTCCTTTCTTTCTTTCTCTTTCTTTCTTTCTTTCTTTCTTTCTTTCTTTCTTTCTTTCTTTCTTTCTTTCTTTCTTTCTTTCTTTCTTTCTTTCTTTCTCTTTCTTTCCCTTCTTTGTTTCTTTCTTTCTCCTTCCTTACTTCCTTCCTTTCTTCCTTCCTTAAGTTGTTCATTCCATTCTCCTTTACTCTCTTCCCCCTTCCTTTCCTGCTTGCCTGCCTTTCCCTTTTCCTTCCCTCCCTCCGTCCTTCCTTCCTTCCTTCCTTCCTTCCTTCCTTCCTTCCTTCCTTCCTTCCTTCCTTTATTCCCTTCTTCTTTCTTTCCTTCCTCTGTTCCCCCCTTTACTTCCTTTTGTAATAAAGGTCATTCAAAGCTGGGCACAGCATTTCATGCCATAACCCAAGCACTTGGACTTAGTAAAGCAATCACAAATTTGAACCAAACCAAACAAATTCAGCAACATAGAAAGTATCTGCCTCAAAATTTTAAAAAGTTTTTTTTTTATTTTTCAGTTCTAAGGGGATGAAGCTCAGTTAAAAGACCTTGTGTTCAACCACTAGTACCAAAAAATAAATAAATAAAAACAAATAAGTCATTCTCAATGCAGTGAGATGAAATCTATAATTTTGATTTACATATCTTTAATGGCTAAAGATATTGAGCGTTTTAAGAACAGTTCTTCACTTGTATATTTGTATTTCTACTTTTGAGAAATATTTGCCATTTCATAATAGTTTTGTCCTTCTATAGTTCTTCATACATTTTGGATGTTAACCTTATGTTTTGTGAATGATCAGGAAAACTATCCACCCATTCAGTAAATTATCTTTTCACTCTGATGCTTTCTGTGAAGAACCTTTTACATTTGATGTAATATCATTAAACAATTCTTTTTCTGCCTCCAGAGGAACTGATGTCATACCCAGGAAATTAATCCCTGTGATAATATATTGAATATATTTTCCTGTAGTAGTTTAAAATTTTAACGTCATTGATTCATTTTCAGTTGATTCTTCATTGGGGAGGGATATATGTTAAACATTTTTCATGTGGGCACTCAGTTTTCATTGCAGTGTTTGTTGAAGATGGCATCCTTTCTCCAATATATATAAACCTTACAGAAAAAAATGAGGATATGTGGATTAATTTGTTGGTCACTTAATGTTTCTTTTTTTCTATGCATATAATAATCCTAAAATTTATATTTATCAATTTTATACAAATACAATTTTATTTTGATTACTATTAATCTGTAGTATATTTTGAAGTCAGGTAGTGAAATACCTCTAGTTGGGGGTCTGTGTTTAATATTGTTTCCATATAAATTTAAGGTTTCCCCCCACTTCTGTGAGCAGTGTTAATAACATTTTGTTTAGGATTACATGAACTCTAGGTTGTTTGAATAGTATGGAAATCCTAGCAATATTGTTTCAAATCTATGAATACAATCTATTCATATTTCTCATTTTGTTCAATTTCCTTCACAAGATTTTGCAGTTTTTCACTGTAAAGGTATTTGCCACATTTGATTAAAAATAATCTATGTAATTATTACATACCTATTACAAATGGAACTGGTTCTTTCATTTCTATTTCAGATCATTCACTACAGACATACAACAAGGATACTTGTTTTTGAATGTTTATTTTGCATCCCAGTGCTACTGAGCCCATTTATTAGTTCTAAGGGTTTTAATATAAGAGATAGAATTTTGGAGATTTTATCCCTGTAAAATCATATCATCTTTAAGCAAACAATTGGACTTTTTCTTTTCCTGTTTAGCTTTTTCCTCTTACCCAACTGCTTGGTTAGAAATTCAGCATTATGTTGCACAAATGTCCTGACAGTCAGAATCCTGGTCTTGTTCCAAACCTATTCAGAGAAAATTAAGCGCTGAATTACTGAAGATTTTGTGGATTTATGGTGTCATAAATACACTAGCTCTGATTTTTACTGTGAGACATACCTAAGCTTTAATATGTTTTCACTTTTTATTTTTTCTTTCCTTAATGTGGAAAGTGTCAGAGGCTTGGTCACTGATAGCCCTCATCTTGAGAGCCAAAGCTGCCAAATCCAGAACCATCCCTCAGATCACTGTGTTAAACCTAGAGTCTGCCACTGAGCTCTGTGAGCTCTGTATTTGTGCCATTATTTGCATACAGTTCATCGTTTACTTCTAATGTTCAATGGACAGATCAGGTAAAATGGACATCTTTCAGCCTAGATTCACTAACATTTCTTCACACCCTCATCTTTCAATATTCTCTAATTTCATTAAAAGGGCCATTAAACACCAAAACAAAACCTATGGTGGGCCAGAGATTTAGAAGAGTGGTTCAGGCACCTGCCTGGCAAACTCAAGGTCCTTAGTTCTATTCAAGTGACCACATACAACAATACCAGGCATGGTGACTCACGCCCACCAGCAATCAGTACCACATACAAATGCTGGGTGTGACGGTTCACACCTGTCGTCCCAGCACTCGGGAGGCAGAAGGAGGAGGATTGCTGAGTTCTAGGTTTGCCTGGGTTACATAGTGAGCTCAGGGCCTGCCTGAACTACAAAGTGAGAGCCTGTCTCAAAAAAAAAAAAAATGGTGTTTTTCCACTTCTCTGTACACTGCACATTTTTTATCTACTTTGGAAAATCTAGCTCTATCAAAAACTTGCCTCCATCAGTAATCATTATTCACATGCCCTCCCATATCATCACCCAACCCATTGATTCAGTTACTTCCTCATTCATACTGTCACTGGTTTATGCTCCACTGTGCAGCTAGCAGGGCTTGTTCAAAACAGAAGTGATCCGATAAATTCCCTATGGGCAAAATGATGTTACATTTTTCATTTAATATCTCATCATACTTCTGTTCTTAGAGATTCAAGGCCAGTAAAAATAATACTGTTTTCTCCTGCTGCCATTTTCATTTATTGACCACTCATGTAGCTTCCTCATTTGTACTGTACCAGTAACATAAAGTGATATGTGACAGTGTGTTTTTCTTCTATATTCCATAGATGATGCCTAATGTATTACACACTCTCATAAATACTTTTGAAGTGAATGAATTATTGAACAGCTACCATCTGCCTAAAATTTTTGGCCACCAATTTCCACATGTAACCCTAACACAATAATAAGAAGAGATTATTCTTTTCCTTATGTGGCAGTAAAATTTACTTTTACTGTCATTATCTGCATGTTTGATAACACCTGTTTATTTAGTAGGGAGCAAGAATAGATTTACTATAAAATTAATGAAGTTCAAACTTCAGCACCAATGAATTACATGGCCTCTTCTTAAAAAATCTAATAATTTTGTAATTTATATTCTTTTATTAAACATAGTTTCCTAAATTATATTACATATGCCAGACAACCTGAGTCTATGTAGTTCTAAAATTATTTAGTATCTGTTGTACAATGAGGATCGTACTATATCTGCACAAATGAGTGAATAAACAAATTTAATTTTACACCAATTTTTCAGTATATCAGAAAGCTTCATAAGTAAATGGTCATGCTTATGACAACCTGCACTTTGCCACTGTCATGGACTCCAGTATATTTATTATCCTTACTTTGGTGAGAATTGATCCCAAACCGTTTGAAATCGAATCTAGTAGACACGTTTGGCCATATAAAGTGCAATGACGCCACTTTGCGAACATCATTTTATTCTATTAATTATATATTCAGGTTAAATTAAGTTATTCATGCCTCTGCTTGTCTCTGTGATTTATCCTTCTCTTTTCATCTTTCAGGTTTCATATTCCTGTATCTCTACAATCATCCACTACAAATGGACAGCGCTGACCACTAGTCCTGCCTTTGAACAATTCCATCCGTCCTGCAGCATGGCATCTGTCCTATTGTGTCCCTTAAGGTATTTAAAATGCATTTAGCTGAATAGAATCAGAACATTAAAAAGAATGACCTTATTGACTGTTTTTGGTTTGGACATTTTGTCTTGTCTCTGTCCATTGACATCTACATTGTGCCCAAGCCTGTCCTCCAGTGGTTATTTCATCCCAACCTCTTTCCTCTGCAGCTTCCAGTTATATCCAGTTAATTGGAGGCACTATTTATTGGCGTTTGAAAGGAGAAAATGGTCTCAGTATATGTTGCCCCCTTTCGTCTCCCTGCTAGGACAGGGGCAGTGACTGTGTCTCTCTAACTGTAACCTCTTTCTAACTGTGATCCTGTTGAGTGACATTTCTGCTGTGATCACAGCACTTGCTTCTTATTAGGTTCCAATATCTCTGCTTCCTTTCATCACAACAGGCACAGATGAGATAATAACTTTGGGTTCTTCCTAGACACCTAGGTGTTTCATCATGTTTTCTTTGCTCTCCCAACCTTGGCCTCACCCTTAAAAATCGTTCTTTTGTTACATTCATTTCATTTTTGAAAATTACTTCATGAATGTATCATCTGATTCCTTCCTGCAAGAAATCATTTAATAATTGGTGTCACCTGTGGGGTCAGAAGACAACCTTTGAAATGGGATTCTCGGACCAAGTAGCTCACATCTTTGATAAATGAAAAAATAATCTCTTTCCCAGGTTCATTTTTAGTATCATCTAAAATTTCAGAGCAATTTTCAGTCCCATCTACACTTGGCTGCTGGGGAGACTGAAAACAGAAAGTTTATTCTAGATGGTACTAGGCCAGGCTAACTAAAAGGTTGCGTCCTGAGGGGAAAAATGTGAATAAGTATTGAATTAGGAACCAGAGAACCTATGAACATGTAGTTACCTAGATAGGGATCTGAGTCCTAGGGGAATTGGAATGCTGCTGCTATTTAAATTTGAGGGTTTTCTCTTTTATGTTTCTGCAGGAAATTGGAGTTTGTGTAGTTTATTAAGAACTATAAGGTTTTCATCTACCCCTTCTAAGCGTTGTTGTTTTGTATAAAATATTATAATCATTGAATTCAAGGTAAACCTTTCATTTGACTGATAATCTAATTATTAATCTTTTTTTGTACTAGTACAAACTATTCCCAAAGTTAAGAAGTGAAATCAATGGAATATTAAAAGCTGAACAGGATCAGTTTATCAGAAAATTTTTCCCTTAGCAGTTGACATTAGGTTATTCAGAATTAGCCTTTGATTATCTTTTTGTAATATCAAATTATACCTTAATTTTTGTGAATGTGATATCATTCTCTTTTTAATTTTTTTTTTCTTTTGAGACAGGGTCTCGCTTTGTAGTTCAGGCTGGCCCTGAGCTCACTATGGTGCCCAGGCAAGCCGCTGTGAACTCAGCAATCCTCCTGTCTCTGCTTCCCAAGTGCTGGGAATCATTCTCTTTTTAAACAACATGAATGATTATGTGCTTTCTATAAGAATATATTGTTGGCCAGGTGTGGTGGGGGGGGTAGAGCCAGGAAGATTGGTGAGTTCAAGGTTTGCCTGGGCTGCAAGTGAGCTTAGGGCCAGCCTGAGCTACAAAGAGAGACTCTGTCTCAAAAAAAGAAAAGAAAAGAATATATTATTGGCCATACATTTTTTTAGTTCACAAATACTTATTAACATCTGTTGATCCCATGATATAATTAAGTTATAGAGTTTTAGAAATAAATATTTGGGTAGTGATGAGGAGTCAGTTGGTAGTTTTAATTCTGCTAAGAAATCGTCAATATGGCCTGTCTAAGTATCATCAATCATCAGTATGGCCTGTCTAAATATCAGTGTCATCCTGTAAAGGAAAGATTTGAGGCATCATGTTTTTAATTCCTTCCCTTATATACAATTTTGAGTAATTTTAAATTTAACTTGAACACATTAAATTTATTTTAGTTTGAGGACTACCATATATCATTTCCTACTGGCACATTTTGGCATGATCTTTGAAAAAAATTAGATGCTCTTGGAAATTATCAAGATATTGCCCTTGGAATTCCTGCTAGCTTATTTCTCCCAAATTGATAGTAAAAATAATAAAATAAAAATATTAGAGAACCTTGTATTTTCTAGTATTTGGTTGAATTTTGTTTTGAATGCCTGAGTGGCTGACTGGCTGAGGCAATCTTTCTTTAAAGTGACATTTTTTACCCTCTGTGGCCTTGAGATTATGATTTCTTGTTCCTTCAAGTTGAAATGTCCTGAGAATCTGTGATAAACTCTTGTAGCTGAAGAGCAAGGACAGTTATCAAAAGAGATAAAAATTCTCTATGTTGAGCCTACGTTGGGCCTACGTTGTTTCTCTTCTGAGTTAATCCCTCTCTCTCTAATGTTCCTCTTGTTCAGGGCTTAATTTCCATCAGTAACTAAGTAGAGTGTACTATTCAACTCCTCTGAGTCCTTTAGTTTTGGGGCTGAAATCCAGGACAGAGAAGTTCATCCTGTTTTAGTAATTTAAGAATGCTAGGAAAGACATAGTGGTGACTCTAACCAATGGTTAATGCTATTGAACTGTTTCCACCAGTTTCCGTTCATCAAATATAAATGAGTGTCTCTACCTCTCAAAACATATAATAAAAATAAGATGATCAGGAGCGAAGGTTTAGCTCAGTGGTTCTGGTGCCTGCCTTGCAAGTGCAAGGTCCTGAGTTCAATCCCGGTAACCACATACAATGCTGGGTGTGGCGACTCACGCCCACCAGCAATCATTACTACCTACCACAGTGCCAGATGTGGTGGCTCGTGCCTGTAATCCCAGCACACGGGAGGCAGAGACAGGAGGATTGCTGAGTTCCAGGCTTGCCTGGGTTACATAGTGAGCTGAGTTCCAGCCTGAACTACAAAGTGAGACCCTGTCTCAAAAAATAATAATAATGATAAGATGATCAAAAAATATATGCTATTAAAATAGTTTTATAAAGTACTGGATGCAAACTCTTTTTGATGATCCAGGCAAGTGAACCCACAACCTTCCCAATTCTGCATCTGCAGCCCTTTTGAAAACACTGTGAAGAGTGGTCTCACTCAGTCGCTAGGTCCCCGGGCTGGCTAAGTACTCTCAGTACTCCTGCTTCAGGAACCAGGTGTGGAGATTACAGAAAGGCACTTTCACACCTTGTTACAAATTTTCTGTTTTTAATAATGGAAGCATTAAAAGAGTTTTGGATTAAAATTACAAATTTATTATCTTTCACATTAAACCCTTGATACCAGAGATAGAACTTTGATCAGAACAGCCGGAACCTGTGTCACAAAATCAGCACAAAGTAGCCTACTATTGCAAACTCTGTCTTATTTGTCTACTAATAATTATTTTTCTATTATAAGCCTTTTAGATATGAGAGCATATAAATGTAGCAAACAGAGAAGTATTATATTTATGGTTAAAAATGAACCTGTTTTCTTTTTCTCCATGGTAACATTAATATTCACATCTGTGGAAGTGTAAGTCTTAAAACATGTCCGGCTGTGTTTGCAACTTAGTATCTCCCTATTTGTAGTTTCTTTTCTTCTTATGTTTCATAAATATAATTAAATGATTTATCCCTTTTTTATCTGAAATTAAGAGTTCTAGACTCAATTCTCACACCCTGGTGGAAGGTTAATCTTTGTCAACAGTGTCAACTTGTAGTAAGAATACATCCAAGAATACAATAAAAAATACATCTTTTGCCGGGCGTGGTGGCTCACGCCTGTAATCCCAGCACTTGGGAGGCAGAGATAGGAGGACTGCTGAGTTCGAGGCTTGCCTGGACTACATAGTGAGCTCAGAGCCAGCCTGAACTACAAAGCAAGACCCTGTCTCAAAAAAAAAAAATACATCTTTTCATTTGGGGCAGTGATGTATGATATAATTCATGAAGGACCTATAGATAGATAACATTAAGCTAAACATTATAACCAGAAGAGATCATATTCCTTTCTTTGTTATAAAACATTGCTGGTGCAAATAGCAACATCAGTTGTGATCTCTAAAAATACTATATCTCAATTTTATTTATTTATTTATTTATTTATTTATTTATTTTGAGACAGGATCTTGCTTTGTAGTTCAGGCTGGCCCTCAGCTAACTATGTAGCCCAGGCAAGCCTCGAACTCAGCAATCCTCCTGCCTCTGCCTCCTGAGTGCTGGGATTACAGGCGTGAGCCACCAGGCCCGACACTGTGGAATGTGGTATTGATGGCTGGTGGGCGTGAGTCACCACACCCAGCACTGTATGTGGTTACCTGTGGTGGGCCGTAAAGACCGCTCCCCAAGATGGCAACTGGCAATGTGGCGGGCCGTAAAGACCGCCCCCCAAGATGGCAGCTGGCAGCAAGCCAGAAACCTCTGTTTAACACAAACTAACTGCAGACCTTATATGGTAATATCTGTGGGCGGTGGGAGGGGCCTCGAGAGGAGAATGTATATAAGCACCCAAGACAGGAAGTGGGGGAGAGAATAAAGAAGATTCAAGCTTGCACTCCGTGTGTTGCGTCTCTCTCTGAGGGATCGGCTAGGGTCGCAACAACTGGTGCCGAAACCCGGGAAGCTCTCTCGGGGGAATGGAGGAGCAACGATCCGGTAAGGTCTGCGGATGCACAGCAAGAGTAGATTTGCCCCTTGTAAGGCAGAGGTTTGCTTTCAAGCTAGCAACAAGATATAGGTTTGCCCCTGGTAGGGCAGAGGTTTGCTTTCAAGCTAGCAACAAGATTTGAGGACCCATGGGTTCAGAAAACTCAAAAGCGAAATTGGAAAATGCTTTAGAAAGGAGAGGAAAAGGGAAAAAAGGAAACACCGCACAAAGAAAAAGGAGTGGGCTGAAAAAAAAAAGGAGAGATAGAAAAAGAGAGAGAAAAAAGGCAGACAAAAGCAGAAAAGAGAGGAGACCCTGGGACGAACTTAGAGGGAATGCCTTTCCCTGGCTCTTTTTACCCTGAATTTTCTTTTGCTTAATTCCCAGGGACTCCACGGCCCAGCACCACACGGGTACAGGGCCTCAGCAGGCCCATCTCCCGGTCCTTTGGAAGGACCTGGTGATGGGGCTTTGGAAAGGCCCAGACCCAGTCCTTATCTGGAAAAGAGGAGCTGTTTGTGTTTTTCCACAGGACCAAGAATCTCCTATCTGGGTCCCGGAGCGCCTCATACGCTAGCCAGGACCATGGGCATTCCCCTCGGCCTGTTGCTATTGTTGCTGACACCAGGAGTCCTCAATTGTCTCCGATGGGCATGGAAGGAGATGTGCCGCATGGAGCAACTGCTACAGCGGGGCACAGGAATGGGGACCCACCATCTTACTCCAGGGCTGGTACCCCGCCAGAGGGACACATAACTTGATGGCTCTGGGGACAGGCTTTACCACTCAGTCTCTTGCCCCTTGCCTACTTGATCAGTGGATCTCTGGCCTTGCGTTGGTATTGCCACAGCCAGCGCCGGCACACCCAACATCTGGCCTTTGACGTGCATGTGCTTGAGGCCGGCCAATCTCCTCAGGTGTGGCTCAACATGCTGGACCGGTAGTCAAAGACGGGTAATGATATCTCTTTGAGACGACCAACCTAAGACATGTGTGGGAGCACGCCTCTCCCATGGCCAATGACAGGTAAGGTGCACCCAAGAGAGATACAACCTAAGACAGGCACGGTCCCTCTGAGCATCTTAGAAAAACAAAAAGGGAGAGATGTGGTGGGCCATAAAGACCGCCCCCCAAGATGGCAGCTGGCAGCAAGCCAGAAACTTCTGCTTAACACAAACAAACTAACTGCAGACCTTATATGGTAATATCTGTGGGCGGTGGGAGGGGCCTCGAGAGGAGAACGTATATAAGCACCCAAGACTGGAAGTGGGGGAGAGAATAAAGAAGATTCAAGCTTGCACTCCGTGTGTTGCGTCTCTCTCTGCGGGATCGGCGAGGGTCGCGACAGTTACCAGGATCGAACTCAGTGCCTTGCGTTTGCAAGGCAGGCGCTGGAACCACTGAGCTAAATCTCTGGCCCTCTCAATTTTATTTATGCAGCTAATATTTAAAGAAGCAATTATGTGTGCTGACAAGGTCAAGTGTTGATTCATAAAAGTAAAAAATTCAAGTGTAACTTTCAACACATGCACAGATTGCATAACACTTAAATAAGAAAAGTGTGATAGCTAAGCTTCATTGTCCATTTTGAAAAGCTTGGAAGCTAATGGATTAGTAAAGCACATGCTGAGTGTGTGAGAGTGAGATATGGAAGTGAGACCCGAAGGTCTGTGTCTGACATCTGGCTCTTTACCTCGCTGGCTCCCTACACCTACTCTCCTTGTTTGGCAGTCCACCATGAAGCGAGCCACTTTGCTCCATCACGCCCTCCCACCGTGGCTTTTCTTCTTTGGAACCAGTCAACCATCAGTGAATCCCCTGAAACCATGAAGCAAATTAAAGCTCTTATTTCAGTTGTGGCCATTTAGTGTGTCTCTGTAATGGAAAAGCTAATATTTATTATTTTCTTAATCATTTACTTCTCATTTTCAAAATGATTTGGCCTTCTTAAAGTATACGATATGTTGTATGGTCAATACAAATCAGAAATTTTTATTCCTAACCATCTGTAATTTAGTATGAATTAATTTTCCCCATACCACCCCTGTTCTTTCCATCCCCTCATAACCATCAACTTCTACTGTCAGATTTCTTCACATTCCACAAGTAACATGTGATACTTATTTTTTGTTCCTAGGATATTTCATTTTGTGTAACAATCTTCCATTCACACTACTGAAAATGGTAGTATTTCATGTATGCATTCCTCATTTTCTTCATCTGTTCGTAAGTTAATGAACACTGTAGTGTTTTCCCTTTGTTTGGTATAATAATAATAGTGATACACATATACGGAAGTATGAGTTTCGCTTTGACATGCTAATTTAATTTCCTCTGAATATGTAACTACTAGTGGAATTCCTGGATTACATGATAGCTCTATTTTTTAGTCATTTTAATAATCTCTACATTGATTTGTAAAATGACTACTAATTTATTGTTACATCAATATTACTATAGAGATCCTTTTTACCCATATCCTTTTTATGATTTGCTATCTTTAGTCTTTTTTTCTCATATAGTATAGTCTTACATTTGTGATTTTATTTTCTTTTTGGTTGTGCAAAAGCTTTTAGTTTGCTACAATTGCATCTGCCTCTTATTGCTTTTGATTTCTGTGCATATGTAGATCAATAAATACCCCACATAAACAGAATTAATTATAAAATTTACAAGATCATCTCAATAGGTGCAGAAAAACATTTGCCAAAATCTAACATTCATTATTGACAAAGACCTTAGCAGAAACAGTTGCAGAAGGACCTCAGATCCAACTGGTAAGAGCTGTTTATGACAAACATTGCCAACATACTAAATGAGAAAAATATGAAAACGTTCCCCCTAACTTAGTACAAGAAAAGGCTGCCCACATTCACTAGTATCGCTCAAACAGCACTCAGAGTTCACCAGATCAACAGAGCAAAGGAAAGAAAGAAATGTATACAAATAGCAAAGGAAAAGAGTCACACTGTTCTCGCTTATATGTGAAGGATTCCTGAGGAAGAGACCTAAACCTTCCACCAGGAGAATCTCAGCACTACACAAATAAATACAGGAAAGTGGCAGGATAAGAAATTAACACATAAAAATCAATAATTTCAGTATACCAATAATGCATCCAGAGAAAGAAATCATGTATTATTGTAGCCAAAAAAGTGAAAGACCTCTGTAAATAAAATCATAACAATTCTTTTAAAAAGTTTGAGAAAGACATTAGAATATTGAGATACTTTCCACCTTCCTAGATGGATAGAACCAATATTCTGAAAACGTCCATATTTCTAAAAATAATATAAGATTGAATGTCATTCCAACCAAAATACCAACAGCAGACACCCATAATAGCCCAGGCAAACTTGAACAACAAAAAAAGAGAAAAGCAGAAAGCATTACAATCCTTAAGTTTAACTTATATGGTGAACAGAGTTACAGTAATAAAAACCACAAATTACAGTAATAAACTCAGTGAATAGACACATTGTCCACTAAGTAGAATAGAGTGGAGGATGCAGAAACAGTGCTGTGCACCTTCAGCTATTGCTTTTTTTTTTTTTTTTTTTTTTACAAAGGAGCCAAAAGCATACACTAGAGAAGATAACTTGTTATCGTATGGTGCTGGTGCTTGGAAAATCAATTATCCACGAGGAGAAGAATGAATCTCAATCCGTATCTCTTGTCCTGTAGTGAAATAAATCAAAATGGATAAAGATCTAGATATAAGAAACAAAAAGAATCTGCTGGAAGATAACGCAGGTGAAACTCTTAAAGGTCTATGCAGTCAAAGATTTTCTAAACAGAACCCTATTGCACAAGAAAAAAATCCCAGAAATAAATAAAGGTAATTACATGAAATTAAAAATCTTATGCACAGGAAAGGGGGGAAAAAACCCAGAATGAACAGGTAGCCTACAAAATGAGGGGGAAAATAACAGTTATTCCTCAAACATTGGACTAATATTTACAATTTATAAATATTTTTTCAGACACAAAAAATCAAAACGGGTAATTTAAATGAATCGACACTTCTTGAAAGAGATACAAATGGCTAATGAGTACATGAATTACTCTTCAGCATCTTTACCCACAATGAAAATGCAGATCAAAGTAACACTGCATTCCATTTACTCCAGAAAAAAATGGCCATTGTCAAAGAAAAAAGAAATAACAAATGCTGATGAAGATATCTGGGAAAAGGAATTCTCCATTGCTGTATTCTTCAGCATATAAAAGCTACAAATGCATAAGAATCAGCACGTGAGTTCCTTAAAAACTAAAAATAGAAAATCCCATTTTATTCACGAGTGGTTCTTCCAGTTGTCTTCTTAAAAGAGCTAAAGTCATCATATTATGGGTATACCCATGCCAATAGCAGTATATCTTACAATAGGTGAATTATGGAAGTGGCCTATATGAACATCAACTAATGAATGCATAAAGAAAATTCAGTATATATACATAATGAAATACCGGTCAGCTATAAAGAAGAATAAATTTGAATTATTTACAGGGAAATAAATGTATTTGGTGAACATAATGTTAAATGAAATAAAACAAATGTATTAGGTTAAATATTGCACACTTTCTCTTCTATTCTAGAACCACAATAAAAATAATTTAAAAATCAAAGTACAAGACATTATTAAGTACCAGGGAGTAGATTTTACCAAAATAGAAAAAAGATTTGATGAATGGAAAAATGAGGAGATAAGAAGGAAGAGGAGTAAAAATGATCAATATGTGTCAATATGTGACATGTAAACAGTATTCCCACACTCCTCAAAATAAATATAATTATGTACTACTAATATTAACAAATTAAAAATGTCTGTGGACGTAGCTCAGTATAATGGCCCAGTACCACACACACAAAAAAAGTATGACTGATTTCGTGAAATAGGAAATATTCAAAGGGAATGTGGTAGGGGAAAGTAATGAGGGGAAAGCATAAACATGATTTGGAAAGAAAAAGAAAGTACATGTATATAGGGGGTGGGTGTTTAGAGTGGGTAGGGATATAAATAAAAATGAGAATTAACTCGTGTCATTTACTGTTATGAATTCCCCAGTGATGAGTAACATTGTGAAATGTATATTGAATGTACCAATAAAGAATTTAAAAAAAAAAAAGGGATGGAGATTTAGCTCAGTGGTTCCAGCACCTGCCTAGCAAGCACAAGGTCCCTAGTTTGATCCCTTGTAACCACATACAATAAAGCTGGGCATGGTGACTCACATCCCATAGCTGTCAGCACCACATACCACAGTGCCGGGCATAGTGGCTCACACCTGTCATCTCAGCTCTCGAGAGGCAGAGACAAGAGGATTGGTGAGTCCAAAGCTTGCCTGGGCTACATAGTGAGCTCAGGGCTAGCCTGAAATACAGAGAGACCCTGTTTCGAAACAAAGAAAGAGAGAGAGAGAGAGAGAGAGAGAGAGAGAGAGAGAGAGAGAGAGAGAGAGAGAGAGAGAGAGAGAGAGAGAGAGAGAGAGA
>PVIC010000899.1:0-77351 GCA_004025085.1 Thryonomys swinderianus | reverse complement strand
TAGCTACAAGCCTCAGGTAGCAACTACGTTAGCAGCCAGTACTGGTGCTGACCATGTTGCTCTGCCACAAAGTTCTGTGGGGTGACTGTATTTTATCTGTAATTTGGAGTAAATTTTAAGACCACTAGTAGACTATTAGCATTACTTTTTAGGATCTTGGAGGAATGAAAGAAAAGATATTCTAGATAGATTCAAGATAGATATTCTTGATAGATAGATTCCTATTTCTAGAAAAATTAGTTTCTTCCTGCTTCTAAGATTGTTGATTTCTTTGAAAATGTATTTGACTAATATGAATCTTTTGTTTGACTTATTAATCTGGATCTGAGTATTATAGTCCTCACTGATTGATTAAATATGAGAAATACTCATCATTCCATAGTTGGAAGTGATATCGCAACCCAAAGTGATATTAAGTAAATATTCCTTTAGAAGGAAAGGTTTCTGATGGCGTGAGGAGTAAATTAAACGAGTCCCTGGAATCCTTTAATTTGCAATGAGCATTTAGGTGTATCTATCCTACGGCAAATGAGATGTATTCCAAAAATGCTGAGCAGTATTTTTCCCATGTGGGAGTTAGAGCGCTGTCCGGCAACTGCTAGTAATTAGTGAAGCACAGAAGAGCTCCTGTTATGGTCACTTCAGTTTCCTATTGCTTTTTATCACAGATTTAATGAGCTACATAAAGCTAAATGCTTTGAAATAATCTCAGAAGCTATTAACTCATTTTATTAAATAATAAATTGTAACAGCAATTTAATGGAATGTTGGAAACACTTTCACATGGAAATCAATGTCAGTACTTTTTTAAAGGGAGAAAAACATGGTTCAGACTACCACTATGAGTGTAAAAGCAATAAATCTGAAATCTTCCTGTTACAGGGACTTAGGGCATGCATTGTGCTTATTTGAATGTGGATATGTAAAGATGAGACTAATTAGCAAGCTGTGTTATGATGCCCAAACAGGAGTTCATAAATTTATTTTGATTTTCCTACTGGATGGTGGCATAATATTGGAAAAATCAAGAAAATATATGTATTTATTAGAAAAATTCTTGGTATGGTAGAATAAGTAGAGATGATAGATATTCCTCTAACATTTCTCACTTTGTATTATATTTCAAGACATAGAGTGTTGGAAATAAAGATGGTTTTAAATAAAGTACATCTGACATACGTTTTTTCAACTATTGGGTTCCAATATTTAATATTTTTCTATGGGAATATTCTTCCTAAATAGAGAGAAACAAAAGCTAGAAACACTGTTTATTGAGAGATGTTATTATTTTCACTTCTAAATGATAAACTTTTAATGATACAACCTGATACATACTATTTTTATAGATTTCAATTAAAACATGTTTCATCTGTAGGTTTACTGCGTGTGTTTGTGTATTTTAAGCAAGAGAAAAAATGAAAGGCCCATGTTCAGAATTCTCTAATCAATTTAAGGAAATAAGTAATATCTTTTGCAATCCTGAGATTACTTGGAAACAAGCTCATAGAAAGTGGAGTTTTATTGGCTGAGAGATGAGGCTGTTACTACATTTACACATGAGAAAAACTCCAGACCTTGCTAAGTATAAGGAGAATCTATGCTGATATTAAAAAAGTTGTGCAATCATGTTGTTGCACAGAAAACCAATATTATAACCCCCAAAATTGTGTTTGTCAGGTCTGGGCAGTGTTGGCCTGTGTAAATATGAATGAATGGTCTGAAACAGTTCTCAGACACAGACCTGTTATCCAACCAAGCATAACTATTCCCCTAAACAGGACTAGTTCAGTTTGTTTACTCCAATTCTTTTTAAATATTGGCATGTTTTAGAATAAGTTGGATATTTATTAAAACACTAGGTTTTACCTTCAGAATTTCTAATTAAGTAAACGTGGACAAGTCCTGATAATTCAATATCTAGCAGGTTGCTCAGTTATACTGAAACTGAGTGATCCTGAGGCGATTATACTTTGTGACAGAGCCCTTTTTCTTTTTTTAATTGAATTCTTTATTGATATGTTTTATATACAGTTCACAATCACACTCAATATTGGGGAATTTGTACCAGTATATTACAGAAGTTAATTCTCATTTTTGCACATATCCCTCCCACTCCACAACCCCTCACCCGTATATACATTTTCTTTTTGTTTTTCAAATCCTATTTATGCTTTCCCCTCATTACTTTCCCCTACCACATTCCTTTGAATATTTCTGGTTTCATAAAATCTCTCATACATTCTAGAACTCATTTACATTTACAGGTTCTCATATTAGAGAAAAGATACAGTAGTTACATATCCATGATCTATTTGTTTCACTTATTAGTGTGTCCTCAAGATGTGTCCATTTGCACATAAATGAATGAAACTTGTCATTCTCTATGGCAGAGTAATACTCCATTTCAGGAAAAAAAAACACATCTTCTTTATCCAGTCTCCAGCTGATAGGCATCTGGGTTGTTTCCAAGATTGGGCTATCACAAACTGAGTTGCTGTGAGCATGGGTGCACTTGTCTTTACGATATGATTCTTTTTCTTATATTCCAGGACTGAGGAGTACATAATAAGTAAATCACGGAGATACTTAGTAGGAGTTCCAGTCATGAGCATGTAGCAACTCCTCACAGGGAATGTAAACATTACGTCCTGCAAATAACTAATAAAAAATTTAAACCCAAACAAAAGTTATCATGATTAGTTGCAAAATATGTTTTGAGCACCTTGAACATCAGAGTAATTTTAACTATGAATTGTTCTGCTTTACATTTCTTGGATTTTGAGTTTGTATATATTCCCGAGATTTTAAATTTTGCTTTTTCTATTTTCCCTGAAGCCTTTATATGTACAAAGATACGCAGTTCAACCTTCGTTAGAAGTAATACTGCACAACAGTATTACTGGTGACCACAGCTTTCAAAGCAGGCTTTCCCACGGCAGTCTCCCTTCTTAGGAAGAGGCCTCGCTGGCTTCCAGCTCCCACCCATCTGAGGCCCTGCCCACACTCAGCCCATGCTGTCTGTCTGTCAGTATGGCTAGGCTCCTCTCCATCCCGTCTGCAGAAGGAAAAGACAAGAGAGAGTGCACTTCCTTCTCTGTAATCATCCTGGTCAGAAAGTGACAGGCACCATTTTGCCCCATATTCTGTTGGAAAAATCTGCTGACGCGACATCCATTTACCACACAGGCTGGAACATGAAGACCGTTCCACCCTTTGCCAACCCTCTAATTAAGATGGGGGTATGAATCTCGTGGCATAATTTGTGGTCTCTGTGACATTTATATTCGACATCTGAGATGAATTAAAACAAAACCAAAACAACAACAACAAAACAGCACCAGTGATGCTTGTATACTGTCCTTCAAATGAGGAAAGTGGCTGACTGTAAAAGTAAAGGCTCTGAGTCTCCATGTAATGGCGGATAATATGAGCTGCTTGAAACTAGAAAAGCCTATAATCACCGTCATACTTGTCAGTCATCACTGCCTGTCTGTTCTGTCTTCAGGCTTTTCACTGCTCTGAAAAAAAAAAAAAACAGATCAGATAACAGGGAGATAGTAGTGTTTTATTGTGGTGTGTTGATATTAAAAAATGAAAAACAGAAACAATGACTAATTTTTAAAAGAAAATATTTAAAAGACAAAATGTTTTTGAAATATGTATGCACTATGTTGATTTACTGGGAGCTAATTTGACTTCTATAAACTGGAAAATATCTGAGATGAATGTAGGAAAACAGATGGATGCCTGGGTTTTTCCTATGTGAGACAAAAATACTAGAAAAGAAAAAAAAAGTTTGGACTGGGAATTTAGATCAGAGGTTCTGGAGCCTGTCTCACAACTTCAAGGTCTCAGGTTCAAGCTCCCCCACCAATTTTTTTTTCTTTAATAAAAGAAAAAGCTCTTAAAAGTGTCCAGTAATTAATGGGGACTTTGTGCCCATGCTTTGAATGATGGGAAAAAACATTTAATCATATCATTAAAACAACTTGATATATTACTTAGCAGGTTTTGTTCACATATAGACATTTCAAAATTGTAATAATTTTTTTTTTTCCAGTACTAGGAGTTAAACTCAAAACTTTGTTCTTGCAAAGCAGGCTTTGTGCTGCTGAGCTAAATCCCAGGCCCTAAAATAATGACTTTTATCAATCATTTCCCAAAATTATCTAAAACCAGTGACTAAATTATGTTATTGTAAAGTACAAATAAATATAAACTGAAAAATTAATTACCTACTTAGTCTTTAAAAGAGAATAATAAAATCAGATAAATTCCGTTCATTAAATTTAGAGGTTAAATTTGGCTTCATGGGAAATCAAAGTAAGCTATGATCTTTGGATAAAACATTCCTTTTCAATGGAATACATTTAATTCTGCAACTTAAGTCTCTAAAAATCCATTTGTTTCTATCTCATAGAAAATTTTCCAGCCAATTGCTGAACGGACCAACTCACCAAGTCTTGTTTTACCAAATGAAAACACCACCATTTCATCAAGTTATAAATGTCAAGACGTGAGGCATGTTTAGTAGTTAAGACATTCAGGAAGCCAAAATCACAAGTTATTTCGGTAGAGATCAGGACAGGAACTAATGACAAATGAGTTCTAGAATGCATGATAGATTTTGTAAAACAGGAAATATTCAAAAGGAATGTATGTGGTGGGGGAACGCAATGAGGGGAAAGAATAAATCTGCTTCGGAAAGAGAAATAGCATGTATATAAGTGGTGGGGGCTTGTGGGTGGGTAGGAGTATGGGTAAAAATGAGAATTAACTTTTGTCACATCCTGGTACAAATTCCCCATTGTTGAGTGTGATTGTGAACTGTATATAAAAATGTACCAATAAAGAATTCAATTTAAAAATAGACAAAATAATCACCAAAAATATTTACAACGAAGTTTCTTACTTGAGTGGTGCAGAACAATCAAGGGAAATGGTTTCTCCTACTTATGCCTGCGGGCCTAGCCAGGCAGCAAGGGGTGAGAGTGCCGGTGTCTCTGAGAAAGAGAGGATGCTGGGAGTGGAAACACCTGGACATTGTAATTACTTGTTCTCGCTGTGATCACTGAGAGCGAGACGTTGCGCACAAGGACGACCACGCAGGGAAGAGCTGTCCGCCCCTCTCCTCCCAGGGCTTCTGCTTCGGGAGGAGAAGCGCAGTTTTCTCTCTCACCTCCTGCTCCATGAGTCTGTGACATCGCCGCGGATGGTGGTAGGTGGGAATGGACACAGACTAAAATTCAGTGCACGTGGGCTTCCACTTCCTCACAGACCTCCCCATTAAAACAAAATGATACTGAGTTCACATAGCTTAATATGTAATAGAATAAATAGGGTATGATCAAACATTCTGGCTCACAGTATGTTCCTAACAAGTTTTCAAAATACTTAGCATACTAAGCTCTCTAATGTTTTTTTGATTTAAAAAATATATATATATATAGTTTGTCATAGTCACTTTTCAGCTGCCTCATTCTTTTCATGGTCACATTTTCTTGATTCTAAATCAATATTCGTTTAGCTTTGACTTCAAGAAAGTCTGATTTTCACCCTTACAAAGTTATAATGAATGAATTTTTCTGCCCTCCAGAAATATTTTATTTAACTAAATCCATCAGAGACATCTGTACTTCTGTGATTTTTAAAATACGTTTTTTCAAAGTATTTTCACATATCCTTGATGCTGTGTTTACTAGTTTGAACATCTGTTTGAAGATTTCTCCTCCAAGCCAGAAATAATCTTTCTGCCTCTGAAATCCCAAAGAAGCTTTATCTCTACTTCTATAATAATGTAAACATTTTACAGTCAAGCCTAAAGTTATGTATGCTATATTTTCTATCCCTTTACTAAGTGAGAACAGGGCTTTCCCAAAAGGACAGTTATGCTCCAAATATTTTTGAAAATTTAAATAAGACAACTTACCCTTTAGGAATTTAAAGGATAAGACGAACATGATGTGTAAATAAATAATGTAAAGTGTGTCATAAGTAAAATAATTTTACATAATTGCTACACTAGCAATATGATAATATATGTTATTATATAAATGCCATATTATATTATTATTCAGAGATCAAGGATTTTCCTAGCTCTGAAGGTGCTTGAGTGCAGTGCAGAAGAATTCACACTCCATTAGTAGGAAGTTCAGAGCTAATAAAATATTGTTCACAAAGGACAATCACAGTCAGTCTTTTATTTTAGAACAATCTCCTTGGGTCTGAACTAGAGTAAATATTATCCGAAAGCAGAAAGATGTTAGGATGTATGCTGTAGCCATACAACCTTGTCAAATGCCCTTCTTCAGGACACTCAATTTTTTATTTATTAGTACAGCATATATACACATCACAATTACACTCAACATTGAGAATTTGTACCTGTATATGGCATGACTTAATTCTCATTTCCCCCCATCCCCTACCTACACTATAACCCCTCTATATGCACAAGCTTTTTTTCCTTGTTTTTAACCATCAATTTTTTCTTTTACCTCATTACCCCCTCAACTCTATTTCCCTTTGAATATTTACTATTTCACAGTATCAGTCAGACATTCTAGAGCTCATTTATAATCAGTTTCTCATACCAGAGAAAACATAGATATTTATACATCTGTGATGCAGTGTTTTTATAAAATGGAGTGTTACTCTGTCATAAAGAATGATGAGATTGAGTCATTTATAATCAAATGGACGTACCTTAAGGACATACTCATAAGTGAAATAAATAGGTCACAGATGTGTAAATATCATATCTTTTTTTTTTTTTTTTTTTTGCTTTTTGAGACAGGGTCTCGCTTTGTAGTTCAGGCTGGCCCTGAGCTCACTATGGTGCCCAGGCAAGCCACCGCGAACTCAGCAATCCTCCTGTCTCTGCCTCCCGAGTGCTGGAATTACAGGCGTGAGCCACCACGTCTGGCATTGTGGTATGCAGTGTTGATTGTTGGTGGGCGTGTCTCCACACCCAGCATTATATGTGGTTACCGGGGATCGAACTCAGGATCTTGCGCTTGCGAGGCAGGCGCTGGAATCACTGAGCTAACCCTCCGGCCCTAAATATCATATCTTTTCTCTGGTATGAGGACACTCAATTTTGAAGTTATCCAGAAAACACAAAATGGTGTGGCGTTGAATCCAGCAGTAGAGGCCCTCACTACCTACTAACATCCGTCTCGCAGTGGCCTAGTGGTAGCGTCCATGGTGCAGGAAAGAAGAGACAACAGTCTGACTAATTTGGTCTTGGAAATATACATGGATGATATCTTTTCTTCAAACTTTTTTTATACTAGTTTTCTAGTACTTCTCTCTATTCTGTGAATAAGTAATTAACTTGATTATTTTTTCTCTTTGACTTCGCCAAAATCACTTTCTATACAAACTGATTTTGTACAGATCTGATGTTGATCAGTAAATTGAACCCCAGAATCAAGTATGTAAAGACACTTTTAGTTTGAGTATTCTTACCTCTGAACACTTAAACAGTTATCCAATACTAAAGTATGTTAAAAATAATTTTTGAAAGTAATAGCATAATCCAAATGTGCCATGATGATCATTTGAAAACTGGAATTAGTCTCAAGTGTGGTGGCTCATGCCTGTCATCCCAGCACTTGGGAGGCAGAGGCAGGAGGATTGCTGAGTTCGAGGCTTGCATGAGCTACATAATGAGCTCAGGGCCAGCCTAAACTACAAAGCAAGACCCTGTCTCAAAAAAAAAAAACAAAAACAAAAACAAAAAACCAAAAAAAAAAAAACCCCTGGAATTATTACAGGTAGAAAAGCCAGCTAGACATATGTAGGCAAATAGATAGGACTGGACCTTGGAAGGAAACAAAAAAACCCATTTGGAGGTTAGTGCTGCCAGAGAAAAGCTATCCCACCCATCTAGGCTAAATAGCTGTAATTGCGATTCCAAATAGGCTGCCATCAGATATTCTAAAGAAGGCGCCAACCTCCTGGGGTGGAGGGCTGAGACTTTAGCCCACCTCCCCAAAAGAAAGTCAGAGTCAAAAATTCCTGTCTGATTGTTAATTCTCCACTGTACTCATTGGTCAATTGTAACCTGTCCACTTTTTAAAAATCTTATTGGTAGCCCCCTATTTCAGACCTGCCTCACATCGTGGCTTTGCTCCATAAAAACCCCTAAAAAAGTGAGGTAGGGGGGCTACCCACTTTCTGGGTTCCCCCTTCTGTCTCTCTTAAGGCAGAAGCTTTTTCTCTCAATAAAATTTTCCTACTAAAGCCTCCGTAGTTCCTAAAATTCATTCTTCAATTTTTAGAGAACACGAACTCACATTTCAGTGGGGAGTTAGGCCTTAACTCTCCTGTGTCAGAATTATTAATTTATTTATCACAAGCATATATAAACTCTGTTTGAGAGGTTATAAAAATGTTTTATAATTCCAGTCTATTTTTTATTATCTTTTAAAGGAAAGAAATAAAACTTTAGGTTTTAGTCAAGTGTAAAAACATGTGAGTGCAGTATTATTATTATTATTATTATTGTTATTATTACTATTATTACTATTTTTGAGACAGGGTCTTGCTTTTTAGTTCAGACTGGCCCTAAGCTCACTAAGTAGCCCAGGCAAGCCTGGAACTCAGCAATCCTCCTGTCTCTGCCTCCCGGGTGTTGGGATTACAGGCATGAGCCACCATCCTGGCCAGCTGTATTATTTTTAAAAATCCACAAAAATAATATAAATTAAAGATGATCAGTGGCTTAAAATAAAGAAAAAAAGTGAAGGCTATTTTAGTTGATGGAGCAGAATAGTAAAATTGTGCAGGCTATGAGCATGACATAGAAGTGGAAAGGTGAGGACTAGAGTCGATGGTCCGTGATATACCCGTCTGTGACTTACAGAGAGGATTCTTTCAAGGGCCTGGTCAGCATGGCTGACATGGCACTTTCTGTTTCTGGACCTTGATGTAGCCCTCGTAGGCCCACACAAACACTCTCAGTTGACATCTTTACCAAATTGTCAGCCCTCAGTTGTCTTACAGCATTTTCCTTAAATATTGTATTTTTTGTAGACAAGATCATCCTATTAGATACAACACCTTATAAAATACTATGCTTTTTTTTTTATTGTTGTTTGTTTGTTTGAGACAGGGTCTGGCTTTGTAGGCTGGCTCTGAGCTCACTATGTAGCCCAGGCAAACCTTGAACTCAGCAATCCTCCTGTCTCTGCCTCCCGAGTGCTGGGATGACAGGCGTGAGCCACCAGGCCCGGCACTGTGGTATGTGGTATTGATTGCTGGTGGGTGTGAGTCACCACGCCCAGCATTGTATGTGGTTACTGGAGATTGAACTCAGGACCTTGTGTTTGGGAGCCAGGTGCCAGAACCACTGAGCTAAATCTCTGGCCCTATGCTAACTTTAATAACAACTTTCAAAGGTTATTTTGTTTGGTTGATGTGGAAAAAGAGACAAAATTCGCAAATCCAGTAAAGTCTTAGTAAATACAGGAAGTGTGGTTTAAAAATTCAATTGCATAGATTTTTAAAATTCATTTTATTGGTACATTTTATACATACATTATGATTACATTCAAGATTAAGAATTTGTAACTGTATATGACACATCTTGATTCTCATAAACTTCATTTCCTTTTTTTAAACTATCAATTTTTTATTCCCCCATCTACCCTTTCTTTTTATTTTTGCACATTTCTTCTTATTTCATATTACCTACCATAATTTTTGCATTCATTTACACCTTCAGTTTTTCATACTAGTGAAAAGATAAGGTATTTACACATCTGTGTCATATTTACACTTGATCTTAGCCAAAAGAAATGACAGCATTTGTGTCATATTTATTTCACTTATCAGTATGTCCTTAAGGTACATTATCTGAGTATGAATGTCTAATTTATCATTATGGCTGAGTAATGCTCCCTTTCATTCACACACACACACACACACACACACACAGAGACACACACACAACGTGCACACACATCTTCAATCACATAAGAATTAAGTTACCTGAACTCACAGAAACAGAAAACTATAATGATTATTACCAGGGATGAGGACAAAGGAAACAAGGACATACTGGTTAAAGGAAACAAAATGCTAGTGTAGTTAGGGTAATATAGGATGTTAGCATGGGATGGATTCTGGTATTCAACATTGATCATGATTTGATGACTATAACAGATAATACTTCACTGTATACTTGAAATTTGGAAAAGGAGATCTTACATGTTACTACACAGACACTAAAAATATAACTGTGAAGTTATGGCAGTTAGCTTGCGAGTGGTAATCATTTCACAATGTACACATATATCAAAACATAAGACAGTGCACTTTAAATATACCTGATTTTGTTAATTAAACTTCAATATAACTAGGAAAATAATAGTTTAGATATTCGAGCTAGACTATTGCAAAGTTAATAATGTATAATATGTACTTTTATGTACTTTTAACTGTCACAGTGTGAGCTAAAATATTTAAAGCTACCTATGTTTTATTGAACATAAATAACTTAACTCTGAACTGAAAAGCTCCAAATATTTAGAACTCTCGTTCAGGTGAAAAGGAGTCTCATAAGGGAGAGAAATCTTGCTATGACTAGAATTCTAATATCTAAGAAGTAAGATTCAAACTTCAATTATAAAGCAATGACACTCAATGAAAATCAAGTCAGAAGAACAATAACACAAAGAATTAAAAAGAGAAAAGGAGGAAAAAAAGTGGATGCGCTACCTTAAATGTATACTAATTCCATAATGACAGCATTACCTCATGTAGACCTGTATACAAATACGTTCACAGTGAAAGTTGATACGTACTTTGGAGGAACTTGCTAAAGAGTGATTTTAAATGTCCAGAGATATATTAAAAATTCATGAAGAATATTTGTGAATAACGTTCAAGAAAAATGACTATATGAGAAGATGCATTATACTCACAAGTTTATAAAATATGGCTTCCATACAGTTGTTTGGTCAAATCCAAATTTAGCTACACTCTTTTTGTTGTTTGTTTGTTTAAGAGGTTAACAGGAACTAAGAAAAATAGAAATGATTATAATTAAAACACCATAAACAGTGTCTAGTCTTCAACAGATGGTGTATGGCTGTCAAAAAATGAGGCAGATGTTGGACACATACAATCTGCACACGTAGCACAATATACTTAGAATTTTATACATCCTAATATGTAGTGATGTATGAGATGTATACTGATTAAAAAGTTATATATATACTTACATATCTAAGTATATAATTAATTATAAAGTTATAAACTATATATTAATATTTATAAATATATTTGAATATATAAATTATATATTAAGAAATATATAATTAATATGTAAAATAATTATATATTTATATATGTGTGTGTGAATGGATATGTATGCTAAATTCTGTACTAAAGTGACAAAACATTTATTTAATTTTTTTTTTTTGAGACAGGGTCTCACTTTGTAGTTCAGGCTAGCTCTGAGCTCACTATGTAGCCCAGGCAAGCCTCGAACTCAGCAATCCTCCTGTCTCTGCCTCCTGAGTGCTGGGATGACAGGCGTGAGCCACCATGCCTGGCACATTTATTTAAATTTATATTTGCTAGGTTCCACAGTAAATAAAAAATACTTGAGTTTTATATGTCCAGTGGTTGGCATTAGAAATACCTGGACAAGGGACACATGTGAGCGTCTTCTGTATATGTGCTTCTTAGTGAAATTTTTTGTTCTTGGAATATTAAACTGAATGAAAAATTAATCCATAAATATTTTCAACTTTCTAAAAAAGCAGAAATTTGAAAAGAATATATGTATGCTACTACAGAAATATAAATTCTCAAAATAAACTAAATAAACTATTTCCCCAAGTTTCAGGTTCATAGTCATTACAATCAAACTTTTCTGACTGTGTACTATATAAAATAGCATTTTATATATAAAATGCAAGAAAGTCTTGTAAGTATTTTGAAATGATGTGAAGTAAATGAGGGCTGTGAGGAATCAACCATGAGCATTTCATTGTGGTTTTCCCTTAAGAACAGTAAGTGAGAGAGTAGGAGAATAAAAGAGAGTTGTGAAGGACATCTGTCAGGGTGTCAAGCCACTGTAAATACTAACTTGACAGAAGCATCCCGACGTGGCCCTTGGGCAGACCCTAAGCAGTACTCCACATCAATCTCAGGGCCACACAGCTACTGAATTTGGGCAGTTTCGCCCAAAGATCTTCTGACGCTGACTTAAAAAAATTAGCACTCTTGTATCTTCCTTTTAAAATGTTGTGACTATATTACTTGTTAAATTACTTAATGAAAATAGGAAGCCTGATGATAATTTATATGAATTCCATCAAAAAACAAGGCCAGGACTATTTTGAAGATCTACTTTCTAGCTTCTTGATCATAGGGAAATGTGTTACTTTCTCTATATTTTGTTCAGACTTCACATAGATAGATCTAAATGCATGTTTTGTGTGAAATACTTTATTCAAATCAGTGTATCTTATTGAGGGCCATAAGACCATAGTCTAAGTAAAGTAAAACCTGTAAGTAAAAGTACAAGCATTTTTTTCATAATAAGTACATAAAGATTTTAAAAATACACTGGCAGGAATTATTGTAGATATATTTTAGGGTAATATAACATGATTTTCTTTTTAGGCTGATAGAGTGTAGTGCTAGAATCTTCAGAGTCATTTTAGCTTTTAGAAACCCATCTATGCAGCACAGCCTCCACTACTTTATATACAAATATGAACAACTTTGAACTATACAGAAGTAATAGAATTAGAGAGTAACTGCAGAGGATTTGAGAAATTTGAATATAATTGTATATATTCATGAAACCATCTTATCACTTAAAGCTCAGTAGAAGCAAAGAGTGTTAGCATTGCTTAATGAAGTTCTTGTGACATGAAGCATAAGTTAAGATTGTCTATAGTATTTGATAGACTTTAAATTAGATTTTTCCAGGACACCCACAACTCTGTAGGGGTAAGTCTGCAACCACTAGCAGGTGCAGTGGCTTTTTCCTGACCCTGGATTTCTATTTCTTGAACTGCTTAGATTTGATACTCTAAATAATTACATTGGCCCAAGGGACCTATGGATGCCTGGGGAGGTTTGGCTTCCCAAACAGAGGTGATTAGGCAGCAGAACTCGAACACCGGAGAGCATCAATGTCTGCTAGAGGAGCGATAACCATCTAATTGATGGCACCCTTGATATTCTCGCAGGATTATTCTTTTGTGTTAGAGTCACTCTTAGCATCTCTGAAATTATACATTTTGTAGAAATGTAATCATTTTCTTACTCATTTTATTGAGGTTTCTTGGTTCTATCACTCAATGTAGTGAGACACTGTAGTATGAAGTATATTTTTTCTTTCTTTCTATGAAAATAAATAGCTTAATTTATTTGAATGCAGTTTGATTTTTCTGTATTTTTATAGTAGCATAATAGCTATAAAAAACACTCCTGTGGCAGCTGTGAGCACAGTAATAAGCAAGGTTGCAAAGAATGATTTCAGATTATGATCTAAATGTGCACAAAAATAATTTTATAAAATGTAACTATTTACTTAATAGTCCATTTTAAGTACCTTAAAAGTACAGAATGAAGATCTAATATTATCAAGGGTAGAAACGTTATGATAGAGTTAAACTCTTCATAAATTTGATATATTAGAATATGCACTTTCATTTCAATATAGCATGACTAAAATATTAATAAAGTTGTAGATAAAATAATATCAAAGCATTAGAATGGTCAGTATTAAGTTTGGCATTATTTCATGCCTACTTCTTTTACTCATATATCTTAATCAACTTTATGACCTAGGGAAAACATTAAAATAAGATGAATGTATTCAAAATCTAAAACATCAGCCATGTATGGTTCCAAATTAGAAAATAAGAGAAAAATGTGTATCGTTTTACTTTACTAAGCATTGTACTTAATGGCTAAGAAATTATACATGCCACACTGGAAGGCAGACAAATGCTAAATGATAATTGAGGTGAACTGTTGTATTGTTCATGCATTTATTTTTTAGATATAATTAATGGTTTCCAGGAAAATTGCTTAATGAAATAAGATCATTACTGAATATTTTCAATTAGCTGACATATAAAAAAAACTAGAATAATTTAACTCTGCTTTAAAAAAGCTACGAAGCTAGCAATGAAGAGTAACATATTTTCCTGGGTCCTTTTATTATTTATTATGACTTTTTTCTGATTTCATCAATAATAGAGTCATTATCTAAAACCACTGATGGCACAAAAGAAGCATAAATAATAAATAACTTACTGTTATGAAAGATAGGCTCAAAAGTCTCATTTAAATTAGTTTCTCTCTGACGATCCCTGGGTTGGTCTCTCTTACTTTTCCAGTAAGGTACCCATGAGGAAAGCATCAAACACGTGAGCAGTAAAACCCACAGGCATAGAAAATGCGTCTTTACAATCTGCAGCAGTTGTTCTGATGCAGCTGACAGTTAATATTTTACAAACTCATTCCCTGCTGACCTAATCTTATGAATTGAAGAAGGCTTCTTATTCAGATTCAGCAAATTTATGAGAATGAGGGATGGATAAAGGGCAGTTTCATAAAAACTTACAGTAGTATATTATGACAAATATTTGGGGATGGCATATTAATTTATCATTATGTATCAGTAATACTGATTTAATAGAGGACAGGAAGGCATTGTACTGTTTAATTTTTTTTTCTAATTTTCTTAAATCCTGTGGTTCTCTATTCCCATATAAATATAGCATATAGAAAAATTGTGATATCATGGGCGGAATAATGACTCCTTCCAAAATACACAGCTATGGCTTTATTTCCAGATCTCTAAAACTTTTGAACATTACTTTGCTGGTGTGTGCAGATATCAGAAGTATAAAATGAAATTATTGTGGATTAGCCAAATGACAAGGAGGAGGTGGTATGAAGATGAGACAATGGAACTCAGAGAATACAAAGGAAGCGAAGGAATACCTTTAGCCACCAGATGTTGAAAAGCTCCAGCATATTTGCTGGAAATAGAGAAAACAGTCCAAAACTGGTTTGGAACCAGGAAAGACCTCGAACAGGAAAAGGAATTCTGGGCAACAAAGACAAGGTCAGAAGTATCACAATCCCCAACTTGAAATTATTCTATAAAGGTAGTTTGAAAAAACAGCATGACACAGGCAAAGAAACAGACCTGGAATAAATTAAAACATGTAGAAATAGCTTCAGACATACTAGCCCACCTCATCTTTGACAAAGAGACCAAACACTCTCACTGGAGGAGAGATAGCCTCTAATAGCTGCTATTGGAAGAACTGGTTCATAACTCGCCAGAGATTAAAAGTAGACCCATATCACCATGCACTGAACTAAAATCAAAATGGGTCAAAAATCTAAACAGTAAAACAGAGGCACTAACCCTGCTAGAAGATAGGTTAGGTAGAACTCTTGAAGACGTTGCCATAGGGAAAGACTTTATGAACAAAACCTCAGTATAGCATAAAGAATTGACAAATGGAAATAGCATAAAGAATTGACAAATGTGCTCCCATCTTATTAAAAAGCTTTTTAACAGCAAGAGTAACCACCAACACAGTGAAAAGATGATCCCTATATGGGAATAAATTTTATCAGCTCCTCCTCAGAGAAAGGTCCACTATCTAGAATATAAAACAGCATTAAAAAATCAGACCCTTCCAAACTTAAAGACCAAATCCAAAAATGGGCATCTGAAATAAATAGACATTTCTCAAGTGAAGAGGTAGAAATAGTAAATAAACATAAAAAGTGTTCAACATCACTGGTCATTTAAGAGATGCAGATGAAAACAATGCTGAGATTCTACTTCACTCCAGAAAGAATGGCTGCTATCAAGAAATAGACCAATAACAAATGCTGATGCAGCTGTGGGAAAAAGAAACTCTACTGTTGGTTGGAATGTAGATTGTTGCAATCACTATGGAGATCGGTGTGGAAATTCCTCAAAAAACTATGACTAAAGGTCCTATTTGACCCTGCTATTTACCCCCTGGATATATTCTCAAAAGAATTAAAAACGTCACACCACAGTGATCTATGTGCACTTATTTTTCTAACAACACAGTTTGCAATAGCTACATCTTGAAAATAAACCAAATACCCCTCAACCAACGTGAGTAGATACAGAAGATTTTTTAATGGAGTACTACACGGCCATAAAGAATGACAGGGATATTTATAGCTAAATGATGCATATTAAGGCCATACTCATAAGCAAACTAAGTAGGACACACATGTAAATGCTAAATTGTCTCTCTGGTGTGACAAGCTGAAAGTGTAACTAAGGAACAAAAACATATAATAGACAATGCGAAATAGGAAGAAATGGTTCTAAGGGGAAGGGGAAGTTGGAACTATGCTAGAAAAGAAAGAAGGAAAAGAAAAAAAAAGGAAAATGAAAATAAATCTTTTGTGAATAAGGAAGGGGGAAGGGAATGGAAAAAAAAAACTAAGATATATCAGGTATGGGTAAAATTCTCAATGTTGGACATGAGCATAATGGATTCCTGAAATGTACCCATGAAGTTAAAGAAAAAGTCCAGGAAAGATTATTCTATAAGTCTCCAACTTCCCTTTAGGCACCTTTCCATTTGAATTCTGGACTACAGAGCCACGTGAGAAAACAAATTTATTTTGTTTGAGACCATTAGGTATGTGGCAATATGCCACAGCAGCCACAAGAAACTGGAAGAAGTGAAGCAGAGAGAGAGGAAGTGATAGAGCATGCAGCAGCAGAGCAGTGACATGATACATGATTTCAGGAAAAGTAGACAAGTTCACACCAGGGAGAAGCTTAATCAGTGTGTCCTCTGGTTGTTGTGGAAAATGACATCTTCTGATCTTTATTGTAAAATATTTTAGTGTTGCAAATTTTTGTTACTCAATTTCACTCTCTGAGTATTTCTATTCACTGTGCATTTGATTTCTTGATGCCTTATGTTATTCTACATTTGTTTTTATGGAGAGAATCACAGTGAGAGTTGATAGCTAAGCTAATTGTTGCTGTTGAAGCATTAATCTGCAAACAAATCTAAACCCATCTTCAACTCCACTGAGAGGATGCTTCCAAACATCAGTTCAGTAATGGAGCACTTCTGAGGTCAGTTATCCTTTTTTTGTGCTGAATGAATGTGTCTAGTCTCTCAAATGATTTTACTTAAAAATATTATGAAATCTTGTATATTCCTTCAAAAGTATCAATTCCACTTTCCACTGATAATCACTAAGATCTAAGTAAAAGTGTTAGCTATTGTTGCATTGATTCAGACCTTTCTAGTTGAAATGCCTAATGTCTGGAACCACTTTTTAATTCTGATCATCAAAAGAATTTAGTATTAGTTTAATAATTCTATCTGCAGCTTTCAGACAAATAGCTTTTAAAAAATCCTAAATTGGAATTTCTGATAAAGTAATAATAGAATTTTTAATAATTCTGAGATCACTCATTTAATTAGTATACAATTGTTTTCTTGCATGTCTTTCTTTTTTACTGTAATACTTTTCAGTTTTTTCATTGATCACTTTCTGACTTCACTGTATATAATTATCATGGACTTGCTCTATATTTAACATCATATTTGGTTTTGAGTTTCCCTTCAGCTCCTGGGCAAAGCACATGCTGCTGACTAACCACATTTTGTCAGGTAGAAAATTCGGCCACTTTTAATTTTTTCTCCTTATTTTCTTGTACCTACATAATGTGCTTTCCAACATTCCCAATGCTAAAAGTATTTTTGAAAATATCTAGTGAATATTCTGCCTAGTATTAAAAAAAACCTCAAGGAATAAAATCTTCCTAAACTGTATTAAAGGTGATAAACATATGTGGGGTGTGTGCCTATATATTACACATACATGCACATACACAAGCACACACACACACACACACACACACTCTAGACAATAAACTTGAAGCTTCTGGAACAGAAGTAAACTTCTTATTATTTACTTTGAGACTATATCACCATTCTGCTTTGTTTTTTTTTTCTCTTTATCCTGTTTCATCCTCAAGACTAAATAAGAGCAGATGCCATCCTGAAATCCAGACACCTGCAACTCAAGACAAAGACTCCAAAATGATGAAACTTTGTGGTGATATACAATAGTTTGCACAGTCATATGGAGAGTAAAACTTTATCATTTTAATAAAAAGTAGAGGACAAGACAGATATCTGGTTTTCTAGGTCCATTGTACTTTAGAATATTAATAAAAGGCTATAAAAGCAATGCAATTGTAAACATTTTCTGATAAAGTCACCATGTTTAACTTCTAAGGTGTGGTTGTCATTCAATTACACTTTAACACTAGAAGTTTCTACTTGTGCTTAGAAAAGCTTTGGCTTGAATAAATATGAAAATATTCATGAGTCTGATCTTATCATGAAAGGTTTCGGTTTTTGACCATTGAGTATGATGCTGGGTATGGGTTTCTCACAAGTAGCTTTAATCAGTTTGAGATAAAGCCCAACTATTCCAATTTTCTTCAAGGTTTTAATCATGAATGGTGTTGGCTTTGACAAATGCTTCTTCTTCATCTGTTGAGATGACCACTCGATTTTTTTCCTTGAGCCTGTTAATGTGGTGAATTTCAATTTCTGATTTAAATATATTGAACCATCCTTGCATCCTCTGTGTTCTGTTTACCTTATTTTCATTAGGGAGGTTGGCCTGTGGTTCTCTTTTTGTCACTGGGTTCTTCTCTGTTTTTGGAATCAACATAATGGTTGCTTCCAGAAATAAATTTGGGATGACTGCTTCTCTTTCAATTTTGTTACAGAGTTTAAAAATTAGTGGCATTAGCTCTTCACTAAAAACTGTAGCATTCAGCAATGACCATCAAGATTCAGACTTTTCCTTGTCAGTAGGCTTGTAATTACATTTTCAATTTCACATATAGACACAGAGGTGTTTAGCACTTTCATATCTTTTTGTTCAACTTTGAAAGTTTGTACATGTCTAGGAATCTGTCCATTTCTTCTGTGTTTTCCATCTCATTGTAGTACAAGTTCTCAAAGTAGGTATTTAATAACCTCTGAATTTCTGCTGGGTCTGTGGTGATTTTCCCTTTTTTATTTCTTATCTCATGGATTTGAGACTTTTCCTTCCTTTTTTGTAATTAGGTTAGCTAAGAGTTTGTCAACTTGTTTATTTGTTCTTTTTTATTGATTCTTTTGGTACATTTTATGTATGGATCATGATCACACTCCACATTAAGAATTTGTACCCTAGGGGTCCCATTTGACCCTGCTATACCCCTGCTAGGAATATACCCAAAAGAATTTTAAAAATCACATTGGAAAGACAGATGTACACCCTTGTTCATAGCAGCTCAGTTTGTGATAACTCAATCTTGGAAACAACCCAAATGTCCATCAACTGGGGAGTGGATAAAGAAGATGTGGTTTTTTTATAAAATGGAGTATTACTCTGCCATAAAGAATGACAAGATCGACCCATTTAGGTGCAAATGGAGACACCTGGAGGATATACTAATAAGTGAAATCAATAGATCGCATATAGACAATTTCCAGATCTTCTCTTTGGTATGAACACCTGTAGATGCAAATAAGCTCTAGAAAGTATGACAGCTTTTATAGAGTGGGAAATTTCTATAGGAAACTTGGTGTGTGAATGTGTTGAGGGGAAGGAATAAATATAATACAGAAAGAAAATAAAAGAGCATGTAAAAGGGGGTGAGGAAGTGGGGTGGGTAGGGATAAGGGTAAAAAAATGAGAATTAACTTTTGTCATATACTGGTACAAACTCCCCAATGTTATACGTGATTTTGAGATGTATATAAATTGTACCAATAAAGAATTCAATTAAAAAAAAGAATTTGTACCACTATATGATACAATTTAATCCTCATTTTTCCCATTCACCCGCTCACCTTGTAATCTGTTACCCCCTATATATATAAGCTTGTCTTCCATTTTTTACTATCAAATTTTTTCCCTTTTTTACTTACCTTTATCATTTTTTACCTTTGAATATTTTCTACTTCACATCATCTATCATGTTTTTAGAACTCATTTACATCTTCAGTTTCTCAAACTTGAAAAAAGGTACAATATTTGCACATGTGTGACCTATTTATTTCACTATGAATATGTCTTCAAGGTATGTCATTAGAATATAAATGATTCAAACATCAGGAAAGTGTTGGGAGAGGGTAAAAGAGAAAAAAGAAAACAAGAAAGGAGGGAACAATTGAAACAAATGTTTTTGTAAATAAGGGAAAGGTGAAGGGAAAGAAGGGGTTTGGGAGAAAAAGAGGAATCAAGACGTCATGCACAAGTACAAATTCTCTTTGATGAAAGTGATCATTATATACATTTAAATTGTACCAATAAAATTAAGGTAATAAAAAAGGAATTTTGGAGGGGTCATTGAAATCACAGCATACGTTGTGAAAGAGTATTCTATTATGCCTTGAGAAGTGTTCATTCACTTTAACGAAATACTTTAAATTGTTATTTAACTTTTCCCTTCAGTTATTGAGATAGTATCATGCTTTTTTTAAGTCAATTAATAAATTGAATAGCAGCATTCAATTTTCTGAACCATACTTTCAAGTTTAGAGCCCAAATTAACTATGACATACAAATCAATAAATAATTCTTAACAATAACAATTCATTCACTATTTTCAAATTTACTTAGTTTTCTTATTAAAGTTTACTGGGGTTTTGGTACCACAGTTATGCAAGCCTCTTCTAACAAAATTGAAGATGTTCCTTTCAATCTCTCCATATGTAAATTTATGATTAAAATGTATAGATTATTTGTTGGAGATCTTAGTTAATCCATCCTCTCACAAGATACATACATACATATACACACATACATGTACACATGTATATACATACATATGCATGTGTATATGCATGTATGTACATATACACATGTATATGTGCATATGTATACATATGTTTGTGTGTACATGTACATACATGTGTATGTGTATATATATGCATGTACATATATACTTGCATATGCATGTGTACGTACATATGTATATGTGTGTATATATATGTATTGTGTGTGATGATTATATAATTGGAACTATACAACAAAAATCTGGTATAACTAAATTTTTTCATCTCTCAGTGGGAAAATTAGGCAGACATTGACGGAATGCTCTTTGGGTCTTTGCTGAGTTTTCTTACTTGCCATGTAGAAAGCTTTTGTCAGCTAAACTAGGATGGTTTTCTCTGAGTCATCTGAGTAATTATGATCTTTATGTTTCCATCTTCTAACATAATGTATCGGAAAGTGTCTTCTGTCATTAGTTAAGAGTATAAACAAATGTAAGCTCTGTTAGGGAAGTGTGTAAATCAATTTTTTTACTATTGCATTAACCAAATTAAATGTCCCAAAGTCAGAGTGGAAGGGCAATAAAAATTAGCACGTAAGAATGTAGATACAAGAAGAGGTCAAACATTAATGCCTCCAAGCAAAATTAACTTGAGAAGTGGGCAATCAGTGTTATAGTTACCACTGCAAGTGGCTGCAAGGGGCACAGAATGCTTCTGGAACATTGTAAATGTTCTATTCCATGATCTTCATTTTGTCTAATTATGTAATAATTTGTTAATTCATGGAGCTAGAAATTGTTGCCTACATATGCCAAACCATTTTAATAATCATAGCCTCAGTGGAATTGCTGATAATAAGCAAAAACTTGTATCATACCATATACTTAATGTGTAAAATTTTTGATACATTGACACAATGGCACTCCATACAGCAAGCAATACACAGAATAAAGCTGCACATCATAACATGCATGAATTTAAAAAGGATAATACTGAACAAAAGACAGAGGTACAAAAGTACATATATTTGTTTACTCTATTGATATGAATTTCAAGACTCAACAAAACTAGACCAACACCTTGAAGGATGGCAGCTGAATAAGTCCTAGGAAATACATTTCTATGACAGTCAGTTCATTCAACTTCGGTGAAGGACATTGATAAAAAAACAGGCATAAAAAGAACTTAGACAATGTTTATAATGTCACATTTCACTTCTTATTTGGAATTTACAGATTTTAGCTCATAGAAAAATTTAAATTTAGATTTTTGTTTTATTTTCCAGTTCTCAACATGAGTATTGTGTCACAAGTAAAGTAAACAATTCAATTACTGATTGACATTCTACAGAGAAATCAGAACCAAACTGCTTGGAGGGTTTCTGTGTTAGCTTTTCCATTGCTGTGAGAAAATACCTATGTAAAACACTTTAGATAAGGAAAGGTCTGTTTGGGGACATGGTTTCAGTCCATGGTCAACTGGCCTTACTGCTCTCATCCTGTGGCAAAGTAAAAAGATGGAAGAGACTGTGAAAGAGATGCTTCTCACCTTGTGGCAACCAGGAACTAGAGGAAGACAGAAGGAGCCACAGGGAGAAAGTGGGTAGGGGGTAACAATACCCTTTGGAGACATAACCTCTCCAGGAATGTCCTCCTTCAATGGGGCCCATCTGCTAATCGCTGATTCATCTACATCCAAACTATGAAATCATCTTTCAATAGTGCCACCAGTTGGGCACAAGCTTGCAAGACATTTCAAATCCGAACTTTAACAGCATCTAAAGTAGTGGTCATATACTATTTATCCATCACTGCATTCATCAGGCATGTTTATAATTCCTTTTCTAAATTTAAAATGTTTCCCATACACACCAATGGACTGCTGGGTAGGATCTATTTAATGATCAAGTGAAATTTAAAGTAACACTTAGTCAGGTGTTTATAGGTTATAATATCTTTTTAAACAAACACTGCTATGATTCTGTAATTTCTATTAAATATTCCTCTAATGTTGCTCAGGATTTCAATTCATATACAAGTTAGATAATTATAAGAACACACATGCAAATGCAATTAAGAGTGTTCATATATGCAAATAATTTCCAACCTGATAAATATTTCAGTAATTTCATAACAAAGACAGAATTCATCAGGAAATAACTGCCTACTGTGTCTTGTTACAAGTTATTACCCTTTAAAACTATTTGTCACATATTGTGCCAGGGTGAGGAGAAGCCCTTCATTTATATTGAAATTATACTGTAGTAATGTAGAGGGTTGATAAGAAAGGTCAGGCTGTTCAATTAAATTATTTTCACTCAATCACAACGTTACTTATGCAACATACCTCAGCAGTGCGGCAAAATTCTCCATTACCCCAATCACATTCATATTACCTCCCATCTATGATATCCTAGGCTTTGATTCTTTCTCCTTGTTTTTCTCACATATACTGATTCTAAGCTTTGCCTTCCTAATATTTCTTATTCCTATACATTGGCCCTTTGTGTAATTTATTTATGTCTGTTTTTGTTTCATTTTATGCTTGCTTCAACCTTCTGCTACTCAGGTGTTTTCATAGTTCTTAACAGTATGCCAAATGCCACCATTTCTGTCTATAGCACATTGCCTGGCTTCATCTTGTTTTAAAAGCAATGGGGTTAAATAAATTAGGACTGCCGGGCGTGGTGGCTCACGCCTGTCATCCCAGCACTTGGGAGGCAGAGACAGGTGGATTGCTGAGTTCGAGGCTTGCCTGAGCTACATAGTGAGCTCAGAGCCAGCCTGAACTACAAAGCAAGACCCTGTCTCAAAAAAAAAAAAAAGTTAGGACCAAGTCCATTACCTTATTTACACCTTATTATGCAATTAAGTTTTGATTAAATTGTTCTAAAGGTGAAGCAGGACAGATTAAATATATAGCATTTTGAATCAACTTTATTTAAACAATATATCTTCAAATGTAAACAAGTTCTGGAATGTATGATAGATTTTGTGAAATAGGAAATATTCAAAGGGAATGTGGTAAGGGAAAATAATGAGGGGAAAGAACAAATATGATTTGGAAAGAAAAAGAAAGATCATGTATATAGGGGCTGGAGGATTGTGGGTGGGTGGGATATGGGTAAAAAATGAAAAGTAACTTATGTCATACAGTGGTACAAATTCCCCAGTGTTGAATGTGATTGTGAGCTGTATGTAAAATTTACCAATAAAGAATTCAATTAAAAAATGCACCTTATAGTTTCTTTACAACATATTTGAGAAAAAGACAAATAATTGAGAAAACCCGTGCCCTTAAATCATATTGTATATTGCTCTAATCTTTTTATTCATTTATGATTGAACACAAGGTTTCCTTTTTCCTAATATAAAACTGACTACTTGCTGGGCGTGGCGGCTCACGCCTGTAATCCCAGCACTCAGGAGGTAGAGGCAGGAGGATTGCTGTGTTCGAGGCTTGCCTGGGCTCCATAGTGAGCTCAGGGCCAGCCTGAACTACAAAGTGAGACCCTGTCTCAAAAAACAAAAACTGACTACTTTTCAAGTGATACACCTTTTACTGATAAAGGCTAGCTGAACCCAGGTGCATGTTGTAATACATTTTCATTCTCTTGCTCATGTTGCCAGTTGGCAATTCAAGTCATATGAAAATGTTGACGACTTAGATGAAACTCACATAACTTACTAAATCTAAGCAATATACTCAGATCTACAATCCTGATGGTAAACTTTGAATTTCAAAACTTTATCCTAAAATTTTACATTTTACACAATATCAAATATACTGAGTTTTGTTGGAAGGGATTAACATGCCGACAGAGTAAAGCAAGACTGCCTATCAAACAAATTGTATTACTATAGTCCTTTTTGTTATGACAAATAAGATGAGACAGAGAGAGAATGGGCTGGCTTTCTTGATGCACATACTAATTAATTTGCTCTATCAATAAGAACCAAATTAAAGCTATAATGTAAATTCAAGTGGGAATTAAGCTAATATACAATTATTCATCTTTGAAATACATGAAGCTGAAAGAGATAGATCTTGTTCATTACTGCTGAGAAAATTACTAAAATAGTATAAAATCATTAATAAAGCCTGAATAATCACTAGATTGTCCTTACAAAGAAACCAGAGCTGTCATGTGGATGTGATATCCTTTGATGACATAATTAGTGGTTAACAGCTCACCAGCGTGTTCTCTGAATAACTGGGTTGGTCTCTGTTCGTCATCTTTTCTCTACAGCCTAGCAAAATTTTTGCCACTATGTAAGTGCTAACTAAAAATTTTTACCATTTAACACTGTCAATTTTGATTGTGATGAGTACATATAAAGATGTGTGTGCATGTGCACATGCGCACGTGTGAGTGTGTGTGTAAAGAACCAGCAGAAACATTTGGTGAATTGCCCATAATAAACAATACATGCAGGCAGTAGCACAGTTTCCCTACTGTGAAATAGTTCTACCTTCAAAGAAATTAAATTAAAGAAATTAAAGAAATCTCAATATGTAATTTACCAGAATTAAAATATGTGAAACCTTTCTAATAAGATAGAAAGGTGCTGGACAGCAACCTTACTCATAGAACATTTCCCTTGCATGTATGAGTTCCTGGGTTCTAATCCCAGCATATTCTCTTTGTGTCTTTCGGTTTCTGTCTCTGTCTCTGTCTCTCTCTCTCTGTATCTGTCTCTCTGTATCTGTCTCTCTCTCTCTCTCTGCTTCTCTGTCTGTCTCTCTGTCTCTCTTTGTCTCTGGGCTTATCTCTGTTTCTATCACTCTCTGTATCTGTTTCTCTCTCTCTCTATCACACATGCACATGATAGAATGGTATATTCTCATTAACTTCTTTACTATAAACCAGAGACATCAACATAAATTACAAAAGATGGTCACTTAGAAAAATAATAGGTCAGTTTATCAAGACAAAAGGCTGTAACATCTCCAAAGAAAGAACTCACAAGGTTGACTAGATAATAGTTATAGCAAATACGAGTATATTTTTGGATCAGTGTTTCACCTTGTGAAAATATAAACATCATCTTACTTTTCTTGTTTATAGTCCATATCCATCAAGAATGATATGCATAATTAGATTTTTTGAACCATTCACCTATAAAGAGTCAATGCTTTACTCAGGTCAACATAACATCTTGATCTTCATGAAATTTCCATTTATAGTCATCTGTGCACTAGGTTTATGAATAAAATGACTCATTAGGTTACTTTTGGGGCAAAGATAGCATGCCTAAGAGATCAGTCATAGAAAAGGACTAGATAATTAGTAAGCTTCATGGATACTCACCTGTCCACTACTTCTAACCCCATCTCAAAGAATATTCCCTGTGCTTTTGCAGAATTTTTTTATTTGTTTTCATAGATCATATTTTTAGGTCAGCTTAGAGTTCACAGCCCATTTTGGCAAAGATAGGGTTATTTTGTACTCCCTTTCTACACATATATGACATAAACTCTCAACATCCTACACCAAAGTAGTAGCTCATTGTACTTTAGGTAACCACTTTCATTATCACTCAACGTTCATCATGTGCAGTAGCTTTTGCTTTTGGTGTTGTATATTTTATGGGTTTTTACAAATGTATAATGTAAAATATTCATTTAAAATAGTTACATTGCCTTAAATAGCCTTTGTGCTCTCCCTATTCATTTCCTTCTTTGCTAATTCCTAGAAATCAGTTCTTTTTTTTTTCCAAATCTCCTTGGTTTAGCAATTTCCAGAATGTTCTATCATTAAAATAATACAAGAGGAAGCCTTTTCAGTTTGTTTCTCTCAGATATATGCACTTGTTTCTTCCACAGTTTTCTATGACTTGATAGCTCTTTTTTTTTTTTTTTTTTTTTTTTTTTTTTTTTTTTTTTTTTTTTTTGGACCAAGTACTTTCCCATTGTCTGGATGCACCATTATATATTTACCCAATCACACTTTAAAAGGTTTATATGTTGTTTCTAAGTTTAGGAAATTATGAATAAAGCTGCTATAAACATCCATATGTAGTTTTTTATATGGATGATTTTTTCACTTTTTTAAATAAATTACACTAAGAATTATGGCTGGTGGACCAAATGATGTGGATAGTAGTTAGTGACAAACGGCTATGGCATCTAGATAGAATGGTTTAGTGTTGTTTTGTTCATACTAGTGAAGAACTTCAACTTGTCTTGCTGAAGGACTTCACCCACCTTTAGTGTTACCTGTGATGAAGGACATGTAAGTGCTGTAAAGCACTAACTCATTGTTTTTCAAATTAACAGTTGTCTAGTACATCTCTTCCTCTTTTCACACACTCATTGGTCCTCTGGAACCTTCTCTGTTGAGGTGTTGCTTCTGGTCTTTGTTCATTTCTCAATCATTTTTTTTTCTTATTTTTGAGTGTTACAGAGTTCTTTGTATATTTTGGATAAATGTCCTTTTATCAGACCTGTTTGCTTTGCAAAGAGTTTCAGTATGTGGCTTCTGTTTTCATTCTCATGGGATAATTTTCAAGGAGAAGATGCTTTAATGCTAATGAAATCTAGGTTACCAATTGTTTCATTCATAGACTGTTTAGTGTTATGTCTAAAACTCATCACAGTATTCAAGATCATATAGATTTATTTCTTTGTATCTTTGAATATTTTATAGTTTTGTTCTTTACATTTGGATATATGATCCACTAAGAGCTAATTTTTATTAAGAGTGGAAGATTTGTGACAAGAATCTTTTTTCTTCCAATGTGATTTTCCAGCAGTATGCTTTGCAAAGACAATCTTCGCTCCATTTTATTTCTTTTGCTCCTTTATCAGAGATAAGGTTGTAGTCTTTTTTTTAAATATCTCTTTCTGAGGCATGCTGGAGGCTGTAACAGGGTTGAATGGAAAGACTTATTTTTAAAGCTGCTTGGAATGCTGTTAGCAAGAAGCTTTCAAGCTGTCTGCCTCTTTGGGTTTGGGTAAGCAGTTTTGCTGAAGGACATGTGACCTTTCAGAGACTGTCCACAATCCAGATTCATTAGCATGGTGGGGATAATAAAGAAACATTTGCTGAACTGAGGAAAATGCTGAAGGGTCCTATAGACTCAGAGATCCTTAGGTTGGCTGACACACATTTTGAAAATGAGCTAAAAGCTCTCCTAGACAGTTTGGGCTGCTACAACAAAAGACCGCAGGCAATGCAGCTTATGAACAACAAAGTTAATTTTGCATTGTTTTGGTGGCTGAAGGGGTACTGTTAAGGTGACAGTAGACTTGCATCTGGTGATTCACTGGCTGCAGTGTGCCCTCTAGCTGTGCCCACACATGGAGAATGCAATGTGCTGACTCTCTGAGGTGTCTCTACAGGAGAAATCCTATTTGCATTGTAAAGTATCTCCCCCTTCCTCCAATCACCTGGCTGGTTAGGATTTAAATATACAACTTTTAGTTTATTCATTAGTTTATTCATTTACTGTGTTTTGGGGATTGAACTCTCAACCTTGTTCTTACAAGCAGATGCCAGAAACACTGAGCTAAATGCCCAGCCCAAACACACAAATTTCAGGAAGACACATACTTTGAAACAATAAAATTCTTATTTTCTCTCAGTGACCATTTTTTTTTCTTTTTGTCAAACTGCTTTGTACCCAAATAAAATTACTGTTTCTTCATCTTTACCTCAGTCTCTGATTTTAAGCCACAAAAGTCAGTGCTCTCTAGAGGAATCAAATATTTGTAACTATAACAGAGTGGTTATTAACTGGCTCACACAGAGGCTGTAGTGTCACAATGTCAACCTGCAACCGGCAGAGCAGCTGCTCAGTCCAAGACTCTGGAACCATCCAAATGAAGGGGACCCATAGTCCCCCCATGGGCGACTCAAGACCTGGAAACTCCCCGCAGAGTCACTCTGCTGAGTCCGTGGTGAAAGGCTTGAAGAAGCTAGAACCTGCTGCCTCTAGGCAAGAACAGACGCACGATCCACAAGGAACGGAGTTTGCTCTTGGCAGCTGGCTTCTTCCTGCCTGTCCTTCTTCCACCTTGGTCCCCCGCCTGTAGAACTGTGCCCCCACATTCGGAAGGAGCCAGCTGCTCAGCTTGCTGTCCCCCATGGCAAGAAGCTCTCCAAGCACTCTTCAGTGTGCGTTGCTAGTCACTCAGACATCTGTTAATTCAGTCATGTTGACAAGATTAACATTATGCGGGCCTAAAGACTTGACTGCATAATGGACAGGGTCCTCTATACTTTGCTAATGTTTAATGGGGAAAAACAAAGGGACAAAGAGTTTTGCAATTTGAGGGCTATTTGTAATGTTTTCGGACAATGATAGCCATTGGTTGAAGACACCTTCAGCCCTGTATTTCTGTGGTGATATTTCTCTTGCTGCATTGCTACTTTAGTAGTCTATTTGGTTATTGACAGATCACTTTCTAAAAGATTTTGGTGATTTATTAAAGCTTCCTGCTAATCTAGGGAAAGCACTTGGGGAAAGGCTTGGAGAGAACTTCAGCACAAATCTGGTGTGCCTGAGGCAACTGATAATCCTCTTTATCTCTGAAACTCAGGGAACTCAAAACTACTCTTTATGTTAATGTTTTCCATACAGACATCTTAAATGTCATCATTTGAGATTAACTTGAAGAAAGTGCGACCATTCTGTTTCATATTTTGATAGTTCTGGTTTCTAGTTAAATTATGAGTTTGATTGAAATATGTTTGGAGATCGCTTCTCGGCCTTTTGGCTAAGATCAAGTGAAATATGTTTGGAGAGGATAAACTTCCTGAAACACCATTTTAAAGTTTTCTATGATCGTGATTTTTACTGCAATTTTGACAAATCACTAGTATATTTTAAAATTTGAAAAAGCTGTTACCTCTCCTATAGCATGTTCCTTCTTTGATTTTTAAATAGGCTTAAATTTCTATTATCAGGGTGGGTAGGGATATGGGTAAAAATGAGAATTAATGCCGGGCATGGTGGCTCACGCCTGTAATCCCAGCACTCGGGAGGCAGAGGCAGGAGGATTGCTGAGTTCGAGGCTTGTCTGGACTACATAGTGAGCTCAGAGCCAGCCTGAACTAGAAAGCAAGACCCTGTCTCAAAAAAAAAAAAAATGAGAATTAACTCGTGTCATATACTGGTACAAATTCCCCAGTGTTGAGTGTGATTGTGAACTGTATATAAAATGTACCAATAAAGAATTCAATCAAAAATTTTTCTGTTATCAGAGACTCCACATTTTAATTGTGGTAATTGCCTTATATTTCATTTGTTTTTTAAATTTTGTCTATTTTCTTAATGAAGAGAACTTACCCAGTAACCTAATAAATATATTTCTCTTTATCACAACCAACCATTTTTTTTTTTTTTTTAGTAGTCAACAGAGCAAACTAGTCCTTAAAGCTTAGCTAGTTTTTGTTAGATTGAGCTCATGGCCACGTAATAATCCATAATGCATGTTGTGCTTTGGCAGTATACTTTCCAGGTTTCCTACTCAGGAGTCACATGTCATTGACATCCTGCACCCCTCAGGATCTGTAGGGGAACACTGTGCTGTCCAGTCCCAGCTGATAACTGCTGGCTCATTCCTGTGGGTGCTGAACTTCTGTATTAGGGGAATTTGCCTGCAGAATTGCTCTGAGACTGGTGAATGTGGTTTTAGTATTTTGCTTCTGCCTGAGCATCTCCCTCTTGCCAATATACCACCATCTTTTACATGCTTTATAAATGCCTCTATAAACAAAAGTTCCATATGCCCTCTCTAGCATGCTATTTATATTAATGTAATTAGGCAGAGCTAGCCCTGAAATCGCTGGAAGCTACCTGGTTAATATATTTATTTGAAGGAGATAATGCCTGCCATATAAAAAATAGGCAATCACCTCACTTTTAAATTTTGAAGTCTAAGAAAATTCTCAATGGACTGTAAGAAACTTAGGTAATGACTTAGTGTCCTGTACAACATTGGATTTTCTCAACTTACAGATTTTTTCTTAAAATCACTGTTTATTGCTGTGTCTCCATACTAAACCTTTGACTCACTTTTATTTGTTGTCAGAATAGTTTCTAAGATTTTGTCTCTCATTCTTACTTTTTAAAGAATTTTTCTCAGATAATTTTTTCTTGAATATGTTTAACATCAACATTAATACAAATTTTTTAGGGAGTTGTTTCTTATATCATTGGAAATAAATTTTTGGTATTGTCACCTATCATTTTTTTTTTTTTTTTACTCTGGAAAGATATCTTCTTTAGGTTTAGGTATGTTTTATTGTTTCTAGAATATGCAGGTTACACAAGGAAATAAGATTTTATTCAAATGTTTCCATAATAAATCTTGAATATTAGGGGAGCTTTGAAAAACTCAGAATTTAAATTACTTGGCAAATAAGTCTAATACCAGGCCAAATTGTAAAATTATATAAAAGGGTAAAAAGACATATAGTTAAACCAGGCATGGTGGCTCACGCCTGTAATCCCAGCATTTAGGAGGCAGAGGCAGGAGGATTGCTGAGTTCAAGGCTTGCCTAGGCTACATTGTGAGCTCAGGGCCAGCCTGAATGACAAAGTGAGACCCTGTCTCAAAAAAAAAAAAAAAAAGACACATAGTTAATATAGCAGAATGTAATAATTTCTGAACAATTTTCTGGACTGTATGTTTTAACAAGATAAAGAGAATTTTTTTTTTTTTTTTGCTTTTGAGACAGGGTCTCGCTTTGTAGTTCAGGCTGGCCCTGAGCTCCCTATGGTGCCCAGGCAAGCCACCACGAACTCAGCAATCCTCCTGTCCCTGCCTCCCGAGTGCTGGGATTACAGGCGTGAGCTACCACGTCCGGCATTGTGGCATGTGGTGTTGATTGTTGGTGGGCGTGTCTCCATGCCCAGCATTATATGTGGTTACCGGGGATCGAACTCAGGACCTTGCGCTTGCGCGGCAGGCGCCGGAACCACTGAGTTAACCCTCCGGCCCAAGAGAAAATTTTAAAGAGGATGTAACATTTGATCAATAATACAAAATAATAAAACCCATTAATTCACAGTCAATAAAACTTTTTAAAAAATCTATAAAATAAAACCTAATCTAAAAAAGTTCAAATTATTTAATTTAACATTGATTAACAAATGTTTATGAAAGCAGATTACAGAGTGATAAAACATTTGGCTAACAGGTGCAGTTTGCTACGTTTATTTCCTTCCACTAGAAAGAAAAAAGAAAAAAAATACAACACGAAAAGAAAAAGACTTTATTTTCCTTCTACAAAAATTATTAGTTGGAAACCGAATCAAAAACAGAGTGTTTTGCAACATACTTTGTTGGAAATAGATGAATAATAATGGAACAGAAAAATCATTAATTTGAGACTTAAAAAGCAGAAAGGCACAGTGGTGGCTACTGGGGTTTGCCTAATATTTTCCTGTTATTTAGAGAGGATTCCAAACTTAGTATGTACAGCTGAAAGAAGGAGGTTTCACATTTTTCAATGTAAATATGTACATTAGAAGGATTAAACTAAAAACAATCAACTCAGGAATGAGAAGTAGATAGTATTGGAAATAGCTAAAACAGCACTTTCCAAGTATGCTCTAAAAGCCTGCAAAATGGGTCAGCCTTTCATTGCAGGTTTTAGTATGCATGTACAATACAGCTCAGGGAGGCCATGCATTTCATCCAGACGACTGAAGCAAAAAGCAAAGATCACAATAAAGAGTCATGTGAATTCTTTGTTTTCCCCAAACATGGAAATATTATGTTTATATACTCTTTAGTCAACAGTGTGTTCTCATTAAAATAAAAACACCAAAAATTAAATTTAAAAAGCTAGACCTAAATTTTAAAATAAACTTTTGTACAAAAATGCTAACAATCACATCAAAGTTTAGAGAAAAATAATACCAACTGACCTTAACTCAGGTTTTCATAAGTGTTTAATTTGGAAAAATCACAATATCTACAGAACATAAAAAGGTGAACCACAAATAAGAAGAAGCTCAATGATATGTTTATACCGTGTCAAAATTTCCAAATACTTTCTACAAAAAACATTGTCTGTTACAGTAGAAACACATTAAAAATTAACCTCTAAAGGCTTTGTGAATGCTTTTAGATCTTGTAGTAATGTTTATACTTTCCATATTCATATATGTCTGCTTGAACTTCTATTTAGCATTGCAGACATGAAATTTGCCACTCGTGTTAAGCTGCAGAAGTGATTATACCACTGCTCACACTTGCCTGAGCTGGACGGAATGACAGGGCTCTGTGCTGCCTGCACTGGACACAGACTGACATCCTGGTTTATGTATACTAGACAAATGCAATTCATGTCATTATCACTGTATCTGTACTACATCAAATTTTAATATCTGAAGCAGTTTGAGGCACTGTGAAATGAGATATTGATTTGTAGGTAATATTTAGATCTTTTTGCATAGTTCAAATTATAATTTCAAATTTCTTACTATTTTTCTTTAAATTTAGGATGATTTCAATTGAGTAGTAAAATAAATACAGAACTATAGAAGGAACAAACTTGGCACAGAATTCCTAAAGCAATAATGTCTAGGAATTAACCATTGTTATAATGGTCATCAAAATAACATATTAGGATCAGGAAATAAACTCAGTTGTTCTGATGTCTGCTTGGCAGTCAGAAGGTCCAGAGCTCAATCCTCAGGACCACATACCTCAATGCCAGGCTAGGTGGCTCACGCCTGTAATCCCAGCACTTAGGGAGGCAGAGGCAGGAGGATTGTTGAGTTTGAGGCTTGCAGGGTAACATAGTGAGCTCAGGGCCAGACTGAACTATGAAGTGAGACTCTGTCTCAAAAAAACTTAAAACAAAACAAAACAAAACATCTTAATTATATATTGTTAATTAAACTGTATACATGATGCTAGAGATGTAACTGAATACAATTATTAAAGATGAATAACATTTGAAGAATCTATAGAGAAAATGACAATGCTACTAAAAGCTCCTCTAATAAATTAGTAGAATTGAGAAAAGTACTAACTCTCAAGAAACATGCAGGGAGTTTTCAATCTCTAGGCACAAACATTTCTCTAGAAAGAGCTGGGAATTATCTATTTTTCTTTCTAGAATTACTTATGATCCCTTGAAATAAGTCAATATATGTTAATGTAAATTATTTTAATATGTAGTCTACATGAAATGTAAATTCAAATGTAGTATCAAAAATTATTTGGCTATGTACAGGTGAGAAAAATCAAATTTCAGTTAACATACTAAATCAGGAACAGTATGATCAATTCTGAAAAGGGGGGGCACAAAGTATGATTCAGGCTGCTGGCACACAGGGAGAGTAGAACAAGTGACGTGGAAGGAAACTGAAAACTAGCTTTTAAGGGCTGGGGATTTAGCTCAAGTGGTACCACGCCAACCTTAGATGCACGAAGGCCTGAGTTCAATCCCTGGTACTGGAAAAAAAAACTTTTATATCTCCAGTTCTTAGGTGATTTCATGTATCATTTTTCTCCCTCAGACATCTTTTGGTCCTATTTCTGGGCTACGATTCAGCGACGCCATGGAAGTGACTGAGCTCAGATGCAATAGGGCTTAAATCGGATTTTGTGAGAAGCAGGTAATAAACCTACCGCTATATGGTGCTTTAGAGAGAACGAGTTACGCATCCCAACTAACATAATTACAAGTACAATTTTAGCACAAAACCTGTCTATAAACTAGAATTTGTTCACCTAACTAAATATATATATTGCTTTCTTAGAGAGGAAGAAGTGACTCTTCAAAGATTTTCTTTGTATTTCTGGAGGGTTTCAATGTATGTTTGGAAGCATTAGAGCTTCCCTGAAGGGTTATGAAACAGTCTCTTTTTTTTTCAGGATAATATGTTACTGTGAGTTGCTATTGCAGCACGATAAAGGACATCTGAATGTACTCAGCATTTCAAACTGCAAGAACAAAGCGAGAGACTTCTTTGTAGCTTATGACTCAGCCACACAGTGAAAAATGAATGTTAGTGATAGTCTATTTAAGTAATACTTAAATAAAAGGAAACATGATTTAATAGGTTATACAGTTTTAATGTTAGGATCTCGGAAAATGACGTTATTTTTGTTAAATTTGAAAAGGGAGATGCTGTTTTTTTTTTCCAACTTTACTTTGAAGAAATAGCATTTCATATTTAGTAAGTGCTGCAAACTCATGCTACTGGTGTGTTTAATAAATCTCAGTTCATGAATGATTGATTTTAAAGAATTAAAAAACATCTCTAGTGTGACAATTAGATCTCTTTATTGCTAAGTTCTGGCTCAGTAGGCATGAAATTCTCGGGAATGGATTGTGAGTTATAATACTCCAGGATTCTTACTCCCTTGGCATGTTCTAATGTTTTCAAAATGAAACATCATCTTCATATTTAAAATTCTTCATTGTTCAGTGATCCCTATAAAACATTTGATATTTCAATCTTTCTCACAGATGTTGGTCGAGACCATGTTTAAAAATACCATCAAACTTCCCAACAATCAACAGGAACCAGAGCAAAACAAAATAATCATTTTACCTCAATTCATTATGCAAAATAAACAAATAGGTCAATATATAAATGGACACATTTTATTTAACTAAGTTGTTATTTTTAGCCAAGATTCAAAGTATGAATGTTGTTTTTGGACCTCCAAGTATATACTTAACCATATAATTATTTCTGGCCAGTGCTATGTGAGCACAGAAATATACATCATTTCTGGAACAGGTGCTTTTATTTTGGATGATGAAGTTTGTGGAAATTTCTTCTTCTAGGACAATATTAGTGAAGCAGGTGTCAAAAGGAAACCTCTAAACAACTTAGTTTCATAGTCAGGCCCCATCTGAGAATTTCTGTTTTAATTTTTGAAGTGCTTGAGCCTACATCTAATAGTAGTGACACCTGCTTTCATCGGCTAACATAAATAGGAAACTGGAAATGGATGACTACATAATTATTGAGGGTTATTATAAAATACATTTAAGAAAAGTGTTATGCCTCTTAAAATAGCTGTCTTTACACAATAAATTTTTCCCATCAGTATTTTACATTTCCTGCAAATCATAATTAATTCTCAAGTTGTTCCTAAATCAGTATGATAGACATTTACATATTTAAATGGATTAATATCTGTGGATGGTAAGATCAACATTTGTTAAAATCAAAGATATATATTCTGTGATTTCATTTATTTGTTTGTTTGTTTGTTTGTTTAGACAGAGTCTTGCTTTGTAGTTCAGGCTGGCCCTGAGCTCACTATGTAGCCCAGGCAAGCCTCGAACTCAGCAGTCCTCCTGCCTTTGACTCTCAAATGCTGGAATTATAGGCGTGAACCACCATACCCAGCACTCTGGTATGTGGTGCTGGTTGCTGGTAGGCCTGAGTCACCACCCCCCATATTGTATGTGGTTACTGGGGATCGAACCAGAGACTTTGTGCTTGCTAGGCAGGGGCCGGAACCACTGAGCTATATCTCTAAAATTTTATTTTATAAAGATCACTGAAATTAAGAGACTTGCACAAGGTTACCGTCTATAATAAAAATGCATAATAAAACCTCAAGCTTTTGAAAAGCAGGTCATCGTTTTATTGCTAACATTGTTTCATCCGTGTTATCGTCTGGCTGTGAGTGCACAGATCAGGCTGTGAACATGAGAGAGTGAAGAAGGGCAGGGAGAAGTCCTGTAGGGTGAAGAGGGCGTATCTGGAGATAAGTAGAGATGCAGGAGAAAGAGAGGATGGGACATATTCTGTGATCACATGGACAACAACAACAACAACACCCCAGGAATCCCAACATTTATCTTTATGTAAAAGTCACTCTGCTCTTGTTCCAAAGACTCCAAGTCACCAGGTGATACTCAGCCACCATGATACTCAGGTCATACGTTAAGTACGTCATATCGCAAAGTTTTTTAAAAATTATTTCAGCACCTATTATGAGTGCATATCAACCATCTCAGGAGACTGATGTACATTTTATCATCTGTTCTACATATCTTCAGGCAAAATTATACCTTACCCTTCTGTAATTTCTGGATTTGTTTGCTTAGTCTTCATTCTTTTGTAGCCAACGCTGAATTCTGAAATAGATTTTTCTACTCTCTTGCTTTAGAAAAAAGATACCCAGATCCTTTTAAGACATACTTAAAATAAGGACATGAGATTAAATTAATATTTTTTAAATTTGCTGAGATTTTTAATAGAGTTCATTGTAAATATGCCCCACTAAGTCTTATTACAGTTTATCAGAATTGGGCCACACATAGCATGGAGCCTGTGTTTTGTTTATCTGTTCTGTTAGTTATTTCATTGACATTTTGATAGAATCTTCCAGAACTTGAGGTTATTAAACTCTGTATTTCAAGTTATTAAAGCCAAAGCACTGTAATTAAAGGGACTCTTCTATTATTAAATAATTCTCTTATTTTATTTTAGCTTTAGTATTACAGCAGAATATTTTACAAAAGTGATAGTTTTTAAAATGTCTGAGTAGATATTTTATGTGATATTAAATTTCCTATGGTTATTTATTGAAACCACTTGGCTATTTTTAGTTGCAGTTATCATTATCTCTACATATCCATTATATTACATAATGAATGCATATAAAAATTTAGGGTCGCAGTTGTTCAGATTTTTTCTTCTCCTCTTGAATAAATGGAAAGATACAGAAAAACATGAAAATTATTGTCAAAAAAGTCAATAGTTTTACCTACTTGCAATTCTAGCATGGAATTCAATTTCAAATGAAGTTGTTCACATTAAACTTGATTTTCATTTGAATTTACTTGGCTTCAATAAAATGATAAACTGATTGAATTCCATAACATAATAAAAGCAGTGATCATGCCTTTTATTTTCCAAGATTATAATTTATTTCAAATTTTGTGTCATAAATAATATGTGTGTGTGTGTTGTGCATAAGCCTCACACTAAACTCACAGGTAAGTATAATTATTTCTCCCTGTATAATGAAGACTTTTTTAGTTTAAAGTCACATTAACATATGCCATAGCCAAAATTCAAACCTATTCTAACCACATTCTATGATACTCCAGTACTTGCTTTGCATAAAAATTGATATTTCAACATATATGATGACAATCACTGACATGTCTAGAGTAACTTTAGGTCACCTTTGCAGAATAAGTAGTAAACTTTGTGTCAAGCTCTATATCAGTGATTTAAATGTATTAACACATTCTCATACCATCTGTTTTATTGTACAGATAATAAATTCTATAGAGAGGCTTACAGTGTTGATGAAGAAAAGCTCCTACACAGTTCAAAAGCCCAGGCCCTTAACCACCAAATGTATTCTGACTTTTAGTTCTAACTCTTTCATCCTAGGGAAGGAAAACCTTTTTCGCAAGAGCCAGAAGAGAGTTTTCTCTAGATTGGGAATATGCTGTATGATTACCCACTTGTTTACACAATAACTTGTTTCACAACCTTGGCAATCTTTCTGATTTCTGTCTCCCCATTTCCTAGGTTTAATCCTGCCTGTTAATATTTTCCAATATAATTTTGATCTGAAGTTATATTTGAAAATAAAAATGATTTCTAGGTCATATCTCTCTTCAGTAAGAGTATTACAACTATATTAAACTTCTTCCAAAGATATGGAAAAGTGTATTTGTAGTTCAGTTGTCAAATGTTTATTACAAAGGATATATTTTTCTAAGATTAATACAAATTTTATAAGTAAGTCATCTGTTTATTTTTGATGATTTAGCTCTATCTTCTACCTCACTTCTAAGTTGTAGGCCCTTATTTTTTCTTGAATATTCAACAAGCTGTGAAATTTTTAGAAATATCCACTTTATTTATAGTGTCTGAGCATATTTCTAAGAAAACTGTCACCCACCATATAAACCAATCTCTATAGGAGCCAAACTTGACCTTCTCTTGGTAGTTCCATTGACTTATCTTGAAGACAGTTATCCTTCTTTATGACAGTAAATTTCTACCATGAGAACTACTTTTGTGACTATACAAGATTCTCTCTATTAAGTATTTCACCATCCTCAAGAAAGCTTCCTGTCTTGTCAAACTGAGTTTCTTCCAGAAACTCTGGTTGTAGTTTTAAGCTCATCGAATCTTCAAGTACACATAGATAACTTAATTTTCATTATCTCAATATACACTTTGGAAATCATTAATATGCCAGTATCTGTCAAAAAATATGCACCACTTCAAACTGTGTATGAGACATTTATTACAATAGCTAGGAACACAGTAGACTTTTTGGCACCCCATACAGTTTGTGGATCATAATGAAAAACCATATATTAGTTATCGTAAAGACAAATGTCTTCCTTTATGAATTTAATGGCTTTACATCTGGATATGACTTTATGCATAAAAATGCTCAGAAATAATGATTTTTTATGTTATTCAATTAAAAAATTGTATAAGGCCAAATAAGAATTCTTTTGCATACCCAGAAAAACCTCCATCAAATTTGACACCAGAGCATCGATTAATTTTCCCTAAACAGGATTATCAACAAGATTGTGAATACCAGTAAATTTAGTGAATATGTTCTTATGGATTATTTCCAAAGATCCAGCCTGTGATTACTCTCATAGAACACAGATTGTCAGGTTGAGAATAAAGCGTGTAATAGATTAAGACATTGTTCTGGAACTTTTCAAAGAACAAAACTATAAACTCCTGTGAGAATAACTTCATGTAGAATATATGTTGAACCTCATGCATTTTTTATCTCATCTCTAAATCCCTCAGTAATCTAGAATTTGAGTAGTTCAATGCTTGTGAAGTATACATATCAGTAAAAGTTACAAGAAACATCCAAAAATTAAGAGATAAAATGACAGCATATTCTGTTGAAATCAAGATTTGGACAACTACTTTGTGAGCCAGTACTCTAACAAAATAGAAAAATGAGAAGAGAATATATCCCTAGATACACATGAACTATCAAAAATGAACCACAGGGCCGGAGATTTAACTCAGTGGTTCTGGTGCTTGCCTCGCAAGCGCAAGGTCCTGAGTTCGATCCCGGTAACCACATACAATGTTGGGTGTGGTGACTCATGCCCACCAGTAATCAATACCACATATCACAGTGCTGGGCGTGGTGGCTCATGCCTGTCATCCCAGCACTCAGGAGGCAGAGACAGGAGTATTGCTGAGTTTGAGGCTTGCCTGGGCTACATAGTGAGCTCAGGGCCAGCTTGAAATACAAAGCGAGACCCTGTCTCAAAAAGAAAAAAAAAAAAACTGAACCACAAACTCCCCCCAAAAGCTGATTTTAGTTGGTGAAATTGAAGAAGTAATAAAATCGTGGCTACTAGGAAAAGTCAAGGTCCTGATGGATTCACTGCTGAAGTCTATAAGATTTTGGTAGAAGATCTAACACCAATGCACTTAGAACTCTTTAATGATGCTGAAAGAGGCAGCATTTCTGAAGTCATTCCTGGATATGTGTGTCCTGATTCTAAAGCTAGAAAAAAACACATCCAGAAAAAGAAGATGTAGACAAATCTATTACATGAACATAGATGCAAATATCTTTAGTAAAATATTGGCAAACAGAAAGCAGCAAATAATCAAAAAGCATACATTATGACAAAGTAGGATTCATTTCAGGGATGTAAGCATGGTTTCTTATACATAAATCAGTAAATGAATGAAAATCATCACATAAATGGAAAAACAAAAACTACATGATCATCTCAACAGATGCACAAAATCATTTGGTAAATTCAGAATTCATTCATGAGAAAGACTCTCAAGGTAATAGGAACAGCTTATGGAGCAGAAGGCCACCAAGGCAACTTCCCCAGGAAGAGAGAGTTATTGAGGAGACAGGGGACCAGGAAGAAACGTTCAAATAAAAGTGTGGGTGTAAATAATACAGAAAAACAAGGGATTGAGAGAGAGAGAGACAGAGAGAGAGAGAGAGAGAGAGAGAGAGAGAGACAGAGAGAGAGACAGAGACAGAGACAGAGACAGAGAGAGAGACAGAGAGAGAGACCTTGTAAACTGCTGGCAGAGAGTGTCTGATGGGACATATCAGAAACCAAAATGTAATTAAAAAGTTTTACCCATCTATAAAGGAGAACTGAAGACCCAAACTGGGATTGAAAATCAGCAGCAGTTAGTATAAGAAGGAATACTAGTATTCCTAGTATGAAAGGATACTGCTTCCAGAGTGGCCTTCCATAGTCAACTGGTGGTGAGTGAGCCAGAGCCCACTGCCACAGTCAGAGAAAGGAGTGTGTGTGGGGGGTGATGCCTCTGTAAGGAATACTCCATGTTTGAAACTAGGCCCAGTGCAGCTTCTTGAACTCAAGCTAGATTCCACTCCACATTGTCAAGATCTCAGGATGACTGAAGGAAAGATGGCCATGGGAGGCAGCTGGTGCTTAGAGATCAGGATGGAGTAGTCCTGCTGAGAATCTTTAGCTGGTGAGCATAGTCCTGAGTTCTGCAATCAGAGTTACTCAGGACTGGGAGTCATACTGGGCCCCTGTTTTCACTGTGTCTAGATGTCTGAAGGCAACCCCACTCTGCCAGGCTTCTCTCTTGGACTTCCTTCGTGAACCAAGATGTACTAGCTTGAGCTCTGTTCCTTATTACTGTACAGTGGGATAGAGTCAAACAATCAAAACAATAGAATTTCTTCTTTTATTCTTTTATATTTTAGATTTCTTAAAAAAATCTTCTGTCTATTTTTCCCTTCTATTCAATATTCCCTTAATTTTTATTTTAATAATTTCCCATTTCTCTTTCATTAGTGTATGTGTTTGTGTGTGAGAGCATCTCTTCCTCTGGCCTTTTTCTTCCAGCACAGTTCATAGAAAGTAAAGAAATATGCTCTGGTGTCTTTTTACTCTTTCTACTTTTATCTGGATGGTTTTGCCTAACATCTTTCTCCTGGTTCTCATTCTTTCTCTAGTATTCTTTTTTTCTCCACCTTTTCACTTGTTTCTTTTAAATTTTTTCCTCTAATATTTTTATCAATCATATGATCCTCACTCATCTTTGTTTCTCACTACTTGTTTTGATTGCAGTAGTCCCTGTTATCCCTATCTAAATATATGCCACACTTCTACCAGTATTAAGATGCTTTCCTACTCTCTTCCTCATTCACACAGCAGAAGACATAAAAAGATCTACTCCTCAAACCCCTAGCATTTAGATAACTAATTCTACAAAATTACTACTGAGTGCTTTTCAGATTTACACAAGCAAGCTGATTGCCTGGCATTATTATGCTGCCAACTAGAGGACCTTAGGCAGAGGGCCTGGTCCTCTGTTCCAGTTGCCAGTGCACCCACACAATCTTTTACCCAAATTATACAAGGACAGCAAGAAACTTTCACACAGTGTGTAGTCTGATTGCATCAAGTAATTAGGAGGCAGATATCTAATTCTCAGGCAGAGATATTTTCCTTTTGTTACTATCCTAAGAGAATGCTAATCTGGATTGTAAATAGGCCATAAATCCCATATGCTCTTCTAACCACCTTGGAGTGTATACTAAGGCCTGTCAAAACATTGGCATGCCTTCATATAATTCCATTTTGATGGCTCAAGCCATCTTCCAAAATTTACGTGGTGCATGTAAAACCTTACAATATTTTAATTGTGGGAAAATGGGACACATTACAAAAAAATATAAAATAAAGTAAGTTTCACAAATTGACTTGAAGCCACCCAGTCAAGCAGCTAATAAAAATAAATTACCACCTAGTCCTTGCCCTTGCTGCCATAAAGGCATGCACTGGGCTAAAGACTATTACTCCAAAGATGACAAGGATGGTGCATTGCTCATTGGGAAACAGATTTCAGGAAATGAAAGTCAAGCCCTTCCCCAGGTTCAGGAAACATAGGGGATCAGGGCCAAGAGTGTTGGTCCCTCTGAGCCAGCTGTACCCTGTTTAGATCCATGTGTAAATAGGAAACCAGATAGGGTGGGTGTCCCCAGGGATACTGCCCTTAAGATTTACTTACTCAGATTTAAGGATGTTTACCTTGCCCTATGGATCTTCACCTACAGGGATTATTGTTCATAACCACCCTGTTTCATGCATGCTAGGATTATGGGTGTGTATGCTTGGTACCAAATAAAGGTGCTTTGAGCTCAGGGTATTGGGCCACCTTCTGGTGCTGCCACTCAGAGTAGCAAGGGTGGAGCCTGGGTTCAGCCTATTTTTCAAAGTTCCAGTTGTTTGTTAACCCTTTTTTGTAGGACTCATGAGGGACTGGAGTTTGCCACAAGAGTTCGGGCTATGTCCTCTTTCCCTGTTTCCCATACGTGTTTTTTTTTTTTTTTTACCATTATAGGAAACAGAGCTATCACATTTAGCTCATATTAAATGTAGATCAATGTTTGGATTGTTATGATGCTTAGAGCATAACTGAATTTCTTCTCTAAGCTAAAGGGATATACACAGGTAGGCCTCATGGTATGTTATTTCTCAACTGGTCCTAACAGATACCATGGTAACTGATTAACTTCTTACTGTTAACAGCTGACATGAATATTCCTGACATTGATATTCTGTCAGAAGAATAGCTGATAATAATTTCCTATTTTGTAGGCTGTTTCTTCACCGTTAATTATTCTGCAAAATTTGTTTGGCATAATTGATTACTGTAGTGCAGTGCTTGGTCCTATCAATTCAAATCCATTTATTGATGGATGTTTGTCATTTCTTGCTTTTCAGTTTACTATTATTTTGTTTATATAGGTATTTTTGTTTGTAGCCTTATTATTAGTCTATATATTTTTAAATGAAATCGCATTATGTTACTAATTATTACTATATATATTTCTACTTATATATGCTTTCTTATCAATTTGAAATAATACATTACCATTCCTTCTCAGCTTTCTTTCTTCTTTCTATTCTATTCTTCCTTTCTTCTTTCTATTCGCTTTTTCACACAAAAAAAATCTATAATTACAATTCCTGAGTATGTATTCTGGTAAATGTATGAAACTTGTCGATCATATGTATTTAGGAAAACCGTTTATTCATCTGCATAAATCTAGTTATCCATTGCTTTTCTATGACTAGTATTTTAGATCAACAAATAGTAGAGGGTGATACAAGTTCTAATGATATGCTCCATAGTTTATCAACCTTGCTTGTGTCAAAATTGACCTTTACTATGTACCATGAATGGAAAAAAGAATCTTATGTAAAATATTGCTTCTCATTTTTATTTATTTAATAATTAACCCAGCTGACCATCATTTCTCTCTCTCTATCTCTCTGTTTCTGTCTCTCTGTCTCTGTCTCTCTCTCTTTTGGTACTGGGGATAAACTCAAAACTTTCCACACTGGAACTACTGACCTAAATTTCTAACTTGGCCTTCATTTTCAGTGGTTTTTAATTTATTTTCTTTCTTTGATTAGATGTTAATTGATGTTTTACTTACTTTAAAGGTGTTCTTCAACATTTATTATTGATCTGAAGAACATGTGGGTACTCATTTAAATCAAATCAACAATTTAGTGACTTCTTTCATAAATTGTATACTCTGATATAAAAACTTTTGGTTATGATTTAAGAAGTTTTAATCAATATTTTCATAGTATTTTAAGTAAAAATTCCTTAATATCAAATCACAGATATTTTATCTTAATTCTTCCTGAAAATGTTTTGCATTTTGCATGACTAACAAAATGAACAAAGAAATTTTAAAATGTTGCAAAATACAAAACACAGCATAATTCTAGTTTGCCACTCACTTTTATTGATAAGCAGAAAGTTAAATAGACCACTATTTTCATTTTAGTGTTTAATTAGAAACAGGTGGCATGTAACACTCATAGAGAACTTGTAATTTTGAGCCGCTTTTGGTCAGTCAAGATAAATATTTACAAAAATGATGATTCACAACTGATTAATAACATAAAATTTGAGCTAAAATGAATTATTTTCTTTATAGTAAACTATAAGATTACACAATCCCATTTGACCTTGTTGCTCCCCTGCTAAGAATGTCGCAGCAACATATGTGCACCCATGTTCATAGCAGCTCAGCTTGTGATAACTAAATCTTGAAAAAACCAACTGCCCATCAGCTGGAGACTGGGTAATGAAGATGGGGTTTTTCCACAAAATGGAGTATTACTCTGCCATAAAGAATGGCAAATTTGAGTTATTTATATTCAAATGGATATACCTGCAGAACATACTCACAAGTAAAATAAATAGGTCATAGATCTGTAAATATCTTATCTTTTCTCGGGTATGAGAACCTGTAGATGTAAATGAGCTCTAGAATATATGGTATATATTGTGAAATAGAAAATATTCAAAGGGAAACAGGTGTAGGGGTAAGTACCAAGGGGAAGACAAAACATGGTGGTAATAAAAAAAGGGAATCAAAGCTTATGTATATGGGGAAGGAGGTTGTAGGGTGAGTGGGGACATGAGAAAAAATGAGAATTAAATTGTTTCATATACTGGTACAAATTCTCAATATTGTGTGTGATCACGATGTGTATATATAACGTACAAAAAAGATTCAAAATTTTTAAGAAAAGAAAAAGAAGCAACACTAAAAGTGAAGTAAATAAACCATGTGTTAAATACAAAAAAAAAGCTTACACAGTCAGGTAAGAAAGATTGAAATTAATAAACATTATTATCAAAAATTAATTGAGTTCACATTAAAAAAGTACATTTTATTTTATTTATTTATTTTTTGGTGCTGGGGATCGAATTTAAAACCTTGCACTTGTGAAGCAGATACTGGAATCTCTGAGCTAAATCTCCAGCATAAAAAGGTTCACTTTAGACTTTACAGCAAGAATTTCTAACTGAATGTAGTGATGCAGCGTGTAGTCCCAATTCTCTGAGAAGGTTTGGTAGGAAGACACAAGCCCAAGCGTAGCCTAATAAATCTAGTAACTTACTGAGACCCTGTCACAAACTTAAAAATTTAAATGGGCTGGAGATGTAGATTAGTGGGAAGGCCTTACACTTAACCCCCAGTGCCTTCCCCCTCACACACACATACAAAATCTCAATTCTCTAGATTAATCCAAATGCTTTTTAGAAACCAGTGATCCTTTTGCCATAGATTCACAAACAGTGATATTCAGAAAGCATTTCAGTAACAGTCTCTGGTAGAAGTTCTGCAGTTTTAAAAGCTTACGTCACACTCAGAAAACCTCGGCTCTCACCGTGCTGCGTTTCTATTTAAATGTGGGAACATAAACCTTGAATAATGTAATCAAGATATCTAAAAATAAGATTCTAAAATGTACTGCATAGAGCGATACTAAAAATAACCTATCAGTTTAAAACTTCAGAAAATCGTGTCCAGAAGGCTGAAGTGACAGCTTCTGCATTTGAGTAGTTGCCAAATACAGAATCAAGGTGAAGGCTCAGTATCACCCTCCACTGTCTTATCCCTGTTCCAGGCTCTGTTCCCAGAATAGCCACAGTGTAATAAGATTTTAATCCCTAGACCAGTTGAAGAGTGGCGTAGAGTGGTGCGTATGTCAACTTGTGTGTGTGTGTGTATGTGTGTTTACAGTGAATGTCTATATATGTATCTTGCACACTCTGCAGTTATTACAAAGTGCCACTTACTCCCAGTGAAACGCTGAGCCTTCCTTTTTCCTTGTTCTAATTAGTAGTGGAACCAGAAATTGCAAGCTATCAAAAATGTGTTTCTTTATTGATACCTTAAATAGAATAACTTCATATTAATTACCTGATAGCAACTGACAAAATCAATTATACTAAGAAAGAGGGTGGAAAATATTCCATACTTATTTTAAGAGGCCAAAGACATACACAGTTTATGAATGGGTACCCTAAGGGATTTAAAATAGTCTAAATTCATCTTCAATTGCTATTTTGATAATGATACAAATAGAGAAGATGGAACTATTAAAAGAAGGAAAAAAGTAAACTTGAAAAAAAATTGATTTACTTATGATCTTACAAAAACACAATGGAATAAAAATTAGAACTCAGGAGCTTGTGTAGCACATTTTAAATTAGTTCATGACTTTTACTTTGCTAAGTCAATATTCGCTGTTCTTTCAGATGTATAAACAATGATCTCTGGTTCTATGCATGTAAGTACTTAGAGAAACCTGAGTAAAAGTTATCTGTACTAAAATTTATGGAATCCGAAGTCCTTGGTTTTCACAAAGCACAGTGGCATAAGGCATTTGCACCTAATCGCAGCCTGTAGATGGCAGATAAGTGATTCCAAAAGATTATGACTTTTTTGGTATCAAACACATGGACAAACAGAGTTGGTAGTTAAGTGTAGACCTCCACATGTAGATATGTCATGAGTCAACTGGAAATAGTTTTCCTGCAACTGACAGAAACTCAACTTGAAGGCTCACATATTGTGAGCAATGAAGAATTAAGCTGTAGATACAAAAGTGACTCAAATGGCCAGGATAATTTATTTTCTTCTACACACAAAGACACATACTCATAAGCAAATATCTACTTTTCTCAGCAAGATGGCTTCATTCTCTTTCACCACAGATTTTATCCTTATGATAAGAAAACACCAACACAGGGGATGTTCTTGCATGGGCTTTTGTCCCACATTCTATTAAGAACTTTATATTAGTTAACAAATGTGTGTTGTATGAGTCAACCAGAAGGAGAAATTCTAAGAATACATGCATGAACTTCCTACTTTCCTACCATACATAACCATTCAAGAATTTAAGTCTCATTAAGTGAGTATTTTGTCATGTATTAGTTGTAAGATGATTGGTATCATCTATAACACAGACTTCTCTTTCAGCAAAGATGGATCAGTCACATGCTCATGTTTATGTATCACCAAGTCAGTAGGTTCAGGATTAACTTCTTTACTGCTAAGAAAGCCAAATATCAGGAGAGGGCTGAGAGTTAAACCTCTCTCTATACATACAGCCCTGAATTTGTTTTTTTTAAATGTAATAACTCATTGTTTGATTTATGGTTTATATTAAATAATTCATCAGGGTAATTTTATTATTAAAATCAGATTTTTAAATTCACTTACTTCTAAGCTACTTCTGAATAAGAATACATAGCTATGCAGTTAGTATTAAATAAAACAATTAAATTTTGCTGAAATAAAGTTTATCCTTTTTCATTTAGATGTATGACAGAAGTAGGTCTTGCTAAATATGAATTAAGAAAAGAGCTATGGAAGTTCAATATACAGTGGAATTACAGAAAAAATCCAATAAATATAATGCCAAAATGGAAGATAAGAATGATATAAATTACACTTACAATAACATAATATCTGCCATAATGAAAATTGAACTTTATACTACTTTGTATGAAATTTAAGATACAGGATTCCCTTATTTATTCATTCTTTCATTTATTTATTTTATTGTGATGGAGATTCTATGTCTCTGTCTCTCTTGCTGAGAAATTTGACAAATTCTCTCAAATGACAGCTGTAATTTTGTTAATAATTTTATAATTCCTTAAAAATATCTGAAAATAGCCAGGTGTGGTGGCTCATGCCTGTAATCCCAGCACTTGGGAGGCAGAGGCAGGAGGATTTCTGAGTTCCAGGCTTGCCTGGGCTACATAGTGAGCTGAGGGCCAGACTGAACTACAAAGCAAGACCCTGTCCCCCCAAAAAAATATATATATATGAAAATAAAGACAATTCTGATAAGGACATGTTTATTTAGTTTGCTTCCTTGTAGGGCTGGATTTAACTTCCGTATGAGAGATGACATTTTGAGCCTCTGGCCTCTACTTTCCTTTTCATTCAAGGATGGTAATAAAGGTCTTCTGTGGGGTGCCCATGCCAAAGGGTCAGTAGTGATGGAACTTCCCTGCTGCATGCACAATCCCTAGTTCTAACTTCACTCCTAATCAACCACATAGTAGCTGAAGCCTATTTTTCCAAAAACGTGCAGAACGAAGCAAGTATATTTAAAAAGATAGGAAAGTCGAGAGAGCTAGAAATTTTATTATCTGAGAGCTGAGCACTTAATGAGTTTGGCATTATGAATTTGACAAGAATAAAATAGAACATTATAATCTAATATAAGAAAATATTAACATAAATTATGAATTAAAACAGTAAGAATAAGTAGTATTTCTCTCTTCTGGTACAATATTTAATATTTCTTAAACTCACTAGAAATTAACCAATCCAGTTAAGGATTTTTTACAGACTTTACAAATACCTGAGGTAAGTGAGAAAGATACCATCAACGGACACTCATGTGTGATTTTACTTATAAGGATCTGGAATCACATTTCTTTTTCCTCCCAGAATCCCTGTATGCTTGTACCAGACACCTTACTAGGCAAAACTACTCTAATAATGTGTATTTTCCTTTTCTTGTATTTTGTGGGAACACTGTGATTAAATTCATATTTCTCTAACATTTGCATGTTTTGTTAATCAAGCCATGGGTTATATACATATTTCACCATTCTGCCTCAACCCAACTAAGAAGAAGCCTGATTCAGTGTAAGCCTATTTATGTATTACAGAATGCATTGTCCTTGGTAAGTTTGGGAAATTATGCTCTGCCTTAATAATGAAGTAAACTTGTTGTTTATGATCTGTTTTAAATCAATGCAGCCTATTATTTAACTCATCAGCTTGGTGTCAAATGAATGATGTTCAAGACTTTATAGAAAGATCCAGCATTCATAATACTTCCCCTAACTGCTCACTTAGAGGCTGACTCTTCGTGGTATAAATCACTTTATACCATTATTGTTTTTTTTTATTTTTCACCAGTAACAGTTGGACTTCATTTGTTCATAGCCAATGAAGAAACTTGCTTGTATTTACTTTGAGTTCTTTGTGGCTTCATTTCTACCAATCCATTTTACAGATGAAACATCAATGAGGCTAAATGCATTTTGTAGGATCACCCAAAAGCTGAATTAAAGCTGAAATTAGAATTACAAATTCCATTCTTCCCATGTCACTAGGTCATGTTACCTAGGCAATCTTTAACTGAAGTTTTTGACAATTTTCTGAAAACCCATCAAATTTTATAAACAAGTTTAAATATTTTAAGGTAAGTCATAACATTTAAATACAGCAAATTTATGTAATGAAAATCAATGCCATTTCTTTATTTAACATAAAAATTTTAGCAAGGATGAGCAGGAGGGTTAGCTCAGTGGTTCTGGCCCCTGCCTTGCAAGTGCAAGGTCCTGAGTTCCATCCCCAGTAACCACATACAATGCTGGGCGTGGAGACTCACGCCCACCAGCCATCAATACCACATACCACACTGCTGGGCGTGGTGGCTCACGCCTGTAATCCCAGCACTCGGGAGGGAGAGACAGGAGGATTGCTGAGTTTGAGGCTTGCCTTGGCTACATAGTGAGCTCAGAGCCAGCCTGAACTACAAAGTGAGACCCTGTCTCAAAAAAAAAAAAAAATTAGCAAGGATAATTGTTAGTATAAGTCTGACAATGTTTTCAAGTCACAAATTTGAAGTGAATTTACTTTAGTTTTATTAATAAAACATGAATGGTTCACAGATAATGACCTGTAAAGCTCTAAAATAGGAATTCAAGTGATTTTTAACCAATAACTATATTCCATTTGTGTTAAATATAGTTAGAACAGTATATATTAAGGATTATTCTAGACTTGTAGCCTGTTAATTTGAAGCCAATTTCTACCCATGAAAAGCTAATACTTTAACAAAAAGTTATAACACATGAACTCTAATTAAAAAATAAATCATTTGTTATAGTGTTTTAAAGTCACTCTGAACTGAACCCTTTTCATGTGAATAATCATAATAGTTAATGAATAATTTAATAATATGAACGTGACTTGGAAAAATATTCTGTAGAATGATCACTGACTCAAAAAGAAGACCTGAAGAACATTATTAATGCTTTCTAAGAGTTCAATTTATAGAAAAAAGGTCAAAGATTTATAATTCATTCTCTCAAGAAGTGTGAGTGTTTGCCTTACCTACAATAGCACATCTTCTCTATATCAGTGGGCCTGTATTTCACTTAGGTTCATGACTGGGCATAGTGTACTGATGTTGCTCATAATGTTGAGGGCCATATTATTTTGTTATTTTTTATTGCAATCCATTAGTTGGTACATTTAGGACATACATAATGACAACACTCATCATATGGAATGTACAACTGTACAAAATACCTCTTGTCTTGTTTCCCCTTCCTTACATAATTTTGAAAATAAAACTAAATGTGGAAGAACCACTTAACCTATTCTTTTTATTTTTCTTTTTAATATCAGTTTAATAGTACACTTTTTAATCAATTGAATTCATTGGTACATTTTAAGAATACATTATGATCATATTCCTCATTGGCAATTTTTATCTGTATATGATATGATTTTGTTCTTTTTCCCATTTCCCTGCCCTCCCTTCAGCCCTCTCATACACATATACTTAAGCTTTGTTTTCATTTTTTCCCTTTTTACTGTCAAATTTTCCTTTCCTTTCTTTATTTCCCATGCCCTCACCAAGTTCCCATTTGACCCTGCTATTTCTCTGCTGGGTATACTCACAAAGGAATTATAAGCTTAGTAACACAGTGACATATGTGGACCCATGTTTATAGTAGCACAGTTTGTCATGGCTAAATATTAGAAACAGCCCAGATGGCCATCAACTGGAGACTGGATAAAGGAGATATGAGTTTCTAAAAATAAAATGAAATATTACCTAGCTATCAAGAATGATAAATTGGAGACTTATACTTAAATGGATGAGCCTTGATGCTATACTCATAAATACAATAAAAATAAAACACATTGTGTAAGTACCATATTGTTTTTAATAAGATAAAATTCTATAAATGTCAAGTTGTCTTCCATATGCTGCATAGTATAGATTTTTGTCATTTTTCTATTTTGTTACCTGTTCTGAGTAACTGTAAGAGGGGTGATTCTATGAATTGAGGACCTTGCACTTGCAAGGCAAATGCCAGCACTACTGAGCTAAATCCTGACACAAGAGCTCTTTTCCCAACTCTCTATTTTTATTTCTTCCACAGAGAATATTTTCTTAACATCTATATAATTTAGAAATGTAGTTTCAAACAGAAAAGTTGACTAACTTTTCTGACCTATAAAACATGAAAAATAATTTCCATGACAGAATTTTTGAGAAGGCCTGCATGAGAAAATCTATATGAAATACCATGTCAACAGTTTACTTTCTCATAGGTGACATTTTGGGCATTGAGTTTTGGCCTTCAGGACAGTAATAGTCCCACACGAAAAGGATGGTGTTCTATTAATACTGGCAAGGATCATAGAGAAAAGAAGTATTGCAGCTGCTTGTAAAACATTTTATCTTTCACAATTATCATCCTTATTTTAGTTTGGATTTTGAATTTCCTGTAAATCATTCTTTATGTATAATAATTTCCTTCTTTTTCTCGGCATTATGAATTTTATTAATGTTCATTAATGTTAATTGCAATAGTTGATTTATTTTTTTTTTGCTAAGTACCATTCCACCTAGGGGGCACCCCACAAATTGTTCATTCAATTTATTGTACATGTGATAATTGTTTACATTCTGAAATTATGCACAAAGTTTTGCATATTGATTAATTTGTTCTTTCATTTAGTTTCTGTATTTTTTTTTTTTTTTTGAGACAGGGTCTCGCTTTGTAGTTCAGGCTGGCCCTGAGCTCACTATGTAGCCCAGGCAAGCCTTGAACTCAGCAATCCTCCTGTCTCTGCCTCCCAAGTGTTGGGATTACAGGCATGAGCCACCACACCCGGCACTGTGGTATGTGGTATTGATTGCTGGTGGGCGTGAGTCACCACGCCCAGCATTGTATGTGGTTACCGGAGATCGAACTCAGGACCTTGTGCTCGTGAGGCAGGTGTCAGAACCACTGAGCTGAATCTCCGGCCCCATAGTTTTTGTAATTTTTAAAATGAAAAGCTAAAGCATTATATAGATATGTTTACAACTTGAGGAAACAACTTTTTGTGATGCCATTTTACCATTTTTAATTGATTTTATTGATACATTTGATATATACATTATGATCACATTCAACTTTGGTAACAGTCCAATGCCCATCAATGGGAGACTTGATAAAAAAGATGTGTTTTACCATTTTAACACGTCTCATTAGTGCGTCAGTATTTAGGTACTCCAAATCCTCACAGACACTTTGGTCAAGTTTTTGAATTTTACCATTCTAAACAGTGTGTATCAGTTCCTTTTATAAAAAGAATTTTCCTATTGATTCATGATATCCACCATCTTTTTTTTTTGTAAAAACTCCACAGGCATAAAATGGAAATAATGCATCCTGCACAAACTTAAAGTGTATACATTCATACGTTTTAACAAATATATATAATTTTAAACCAAAGAAAACTCGAGATGATGAATACATCCATGTACCAGGCAAGTTTTCTCATGTTGCTTTGTAATCGTTCACACATTGTGTTAATATGAGGAATCCTGTAGTAACCACAGGTCTCTATAATTATGAGGTTGTCTGCATTTTTTGGTCTCATAAGTGAATTCCTAGACAATGTCCTTTTTGGGACTAATGTCGCTAAAAATTGTTTTCAATTTTTGGCTTTTGCAAATAAATTTACTATTAAAATCATTATAAAAGTCTTGGATAGCCTTGATTTCCTTTGGGGAAATACCTGGAAGTGGAGGCTAGATCATATGGTGTATAATTAACATTTCAGGAAATTTTCAAAGCATTTTGAAAATAACTTACATCTGTTATGTTCGTACAGTAAGTCTGTAAATTTTTCCCTTGTTCCACTTCTCTTGCACATACTTCTGTCATCTTAACGCTAGCTGCCAAGTAACTGCGCAGTTGTGTTTCATTATGATTTAACTTTCATTTGTCTATTGACTTGCACATTGAGCACCTTTCTACATTCTTATTTGTTACGCACAGGTTTTTCATGGTAAAATGAGTCAGTTGTTTATATTTAATGCACTTTAATTTCATAGATTGTATTTTACAATGATCACATATGACTTGCAAATATTTCCCTTTGTCTAAAGCCTGTCTTACATTGCTATCATTTCAGATTTGTATCTCATATAGTTGCAAATGTTTTCTCTTGTATTTGACCATTGAAAATTCAGAGATTTGAGCATCGCCTTTAGGAATTTATGATATAATGCCAGATAAGTTTTGACAACTATATTTTTTTCCCTCTGTGCATATCCAAATATGATAACATCATTTGTTAGAAGTTTTTCTTGCCTCTGTGTTGAGTTATATTTTCAACCTTCAAAAGATAATTGTCCATATAGGTACAGGTCTATTTCAGGGCTCTTTCTTTTGTTTTATTGACCTATTTGTTTGCCTTTTCTTTAAAAATGCCTTGGGGCCGGAGGATTAGCTCAGTGGTTCCAGTGCCTGCCTCGCAAGCGCAAGGCCCTGAGTTCGATCCAGTAACCACATACAATACTGGGCGTGGACACTCACGCCCACCAGCCATCAATGCCACACACCACAGTGCCGGGCGTGGTGGCTCACGCCTGTAATCCCAGCACTTGGGAGGCAGAGACAGGAGGACTGCTGAGTTCACGGTGGCTTGCCTGGCCTACACAGTGAGCTCAGGGCCAGCCTGAACTACAAAGCGAGACCCTGTCTCAAAAAAAAAAAAAAAAAATGCCTTGAACACGGACAACATTCTCCAAATTTGTCTTTCTGGTTCTGAGTAGTCTTGGCTATCCCAGTAAATTTCATTTATAAATGAAACTTGGAGAGTGTATGTCAAAAATCTCCTGAATCTGAGAGCTTTTTAAAGTAAGTTCGATTTCTCTGAGAGATTCAGGGTTTTTCTAATTGCTTTAGAATACTGTGACAAATGAATCTCTTCCTTTGTTTGCTTTTCCAGCACTTTTCAATGTTTTGCTAGTGTCTCCTTGATTGGACTGCTTTCTCTGAGGAGTGTGGTGCTAGTATTGTCTTTTTGTGCAGTGTATTTTTTCTCCTTGTGGTTTCTTTTAAGATGTTCTTTTAAAAAGTTAATAGTTTTAAGAAATTTGTTTATAAGTTTCTTTAACTGCATAAATCTGTAATTTTATTTTTTTTCATAAAGCTTACATAACTTTTGGCCATTATTTCTTCAATGTTTTTGTTTTTTCTAGTTGTCTTTTGTCGTTTGAGGACTCCAATTACACATATCTTTGCCTACTTTAATTACTTTTACTTCATAAATATTATATTTAATTCAGTTCTTTCTGTGTCTCTGCATTTTGCTTTGGATTGCTGCAATTGCTCTGATTTCTGTGTCTTTTAAGTTTTTAATCTGTTGAATCCATCCGTGATGATATTTCCAATTAATTGAATAAAAACATCTAGCTAAGGGGCGTGGTGGCTCACGCCTGTAATCCCAGCACTCGGGAGGCAGAGACAGGTGGATTGCTGAGTTCACGGCGGCTTGCCTGGGCACCATAGTGAGCTCAGGGCCAGCCTGAACTACAAAGCGAGACCCTGTCTCCAATAAACAAAACAAAACAAACAAACAAAAAGAACATCTAGCTAAGAAAGGTATAAAGTTTAAGTGACCTTCCCTTCCATGTATTCTATGTTTTGAAACAATAAATAATCCAAAAATCGGTATTTCTGCTTATCTAACAAGTACAATCAAGTACTAACATGCACAATGTTTTTTTTTTGTTGTTGTTTGTTTGTTTGTTTGTTTGTAGTTTTTCTTTGAGACAGGGTCTCGCTTTGTAGTTCAGGCTGGCCCTGAGCTCACTATGTAGCCCAGGCAAACGCTGAACTCAGCAATCCTCCTGCCTCTGCCTCCTGAGTGCTGGGATTACAGGTGTGAGCCACCACGCCTGGCAAATGTGCACAATGTTTTTAAAACTATCAAGGAATCCACCTTAAAAAATGATACCTGGAATTTGCTGCTTTTGTGCAGAGTACCTTGGGTGTATAATTCGCTTTTGTTTCATCACCTACTAATAGTAATATATCAATAATTTGATTAGAAGAGGAAAGTAACATCTAAAACCCTGATAGAAAATATTTCCATGTTGAAATTTTTAAAGAAAAAATTACAATAGAAGGTATTTTTAAAACAAAAATTTGTAACAGCAAAATAATTATTATGCAACTGAAATTAATAGGTCACTCTAATGATTTAATATTTCAAGGAACAGAAAACACTAAATATGTCATGTTTACCACCATGTTACTGAAAATCCAATTTAGACTATTTAAGCAAAAATAAAGGTTAGAGTTTGTATTCTTCTTTTTTTTTTTTTAAATTGAATTCTTTCTTGGTACATTTTATATACATACCATGGTCAAAGTCAACATTGAGAATTTGTACCATTATATGACATGACTTAATTCTCATTCTTCTGATTCCTCTGTCCACCTTAGAACTCCCTGTCCCTATATACATGTGCTTTGTTTCCTTTTTTAACACCACATTTTTTCTTTCACCTCATTCCTTACCCTCCCAACTTTTCCCTTTGAATATCTTCTATTTTGCAACATCTATCATACATTCTAGAACTCTTTTACATCTTCAGATTCTCATACCAGAGAAAAGATGTAGTATTTACATACATCTGTGACCTATTTATTTCACTTATGAGTTTGTCCTCAAGGTATGTCCATTTGAGTAGAAATGACTCAATCTTATCATTCTTTATGGCAGCATGATACTCCATTTTAAAAACCTTTACCTAGTCTCCAGTTGATGGGCATTTTGGTTTCCAAAATTCAACTATCACAAACTGAACTGCTATGAACACAGGTGTACATATGATGCTATATATAAATTTTTAAACTTCTTTTGTGTATATCCCTAACAGCAGAATAGCAGAGTCAAATGGGACCTCTAATCTTAGTTTTGTGAGTAATCTCCACACTGATCTTGACAGTGGTTGTAAAAGTCTACATTCCCACCAACTTGGAGAAGTATTCCTTCCTCACTGCAGCCTCACCAGAATTTGTTGCTGGTTAATTTCATAATGGCAGCCATTCCTAAGGGCTACTATCAAGACTATATAAAGAGCTTAAAAAAGTCAACCGCCCAAATTTAAAGTTTGTATTTTGATGAAAGTTATTCTGATTGAGGTGAAATGAATCATCTTCTAGAGTTTATTTCCATTTTCTTAGTGGCTAAAACTGTTGAACATTTTTCATATTCTTATTGGCCATTTATTTCTCTTTATAAATGTCTGAGCAATTTATTTCCCATTTATTGATTGGGATTTTGGGGGCTATTGGTGTTAAGGTTTTACATTTTTTATATATCTTGATATTAATTCTCTTCCTGAGGAGTATCTGACAAAATATTTTATCTCACTTTATATACAATTTTTTTCACTCTTCTTTTTCCTGTGCCAAACATTTTTGATATACACTCATTTGTTGATTATTGGTCATGCTCACTTTGGTAGCATATATACTAAAGTTAATTATTGGTATTATTTCTAGTGCTATTTATATGCTGCTTGTCAATTACTAGTGCCTATCATTGTTTCCAGTACTGTATTTCTACCAGTTTCAAAATTTCAGCTTTTATAATAGGATTTGGCACAGTTTGGGTTAATTCTTTTGAAGGTGAGAAATAGAGATCTAGTTTAAATCTTCTACTTATTAATATTTAGCACCATTTGTTTAAAAGGCCATCTTTCTGCAGCATGTTTTTGATGGTTTTATTGAGAACTGGATGATGGTACTAGTTGTATGTATTTGTTTATGTGCCCTTTATTCTATTCCATGGTATCTGTGTCTGTTTTTGGAAAAACAAATGATGTTCTGTTCCTATGGCTTTGTAGTATATTCTGAAATTTGGTATCTGGTATTTCCCATGTTTCTGTTTTTACCGATGATAGCTTTCGCTATTATGGTTCTTCTGTACAGTTATATGAATTTCAGAAATGTTTTCTGTTTTTAGAATATCATTGTATTCAGATGGGAATTGCATTGATTCTGTGGATCACTTTCAGGAGTATGTGATATTAACAATATTAATTCTGCTTATCCATGAACAGATTTTTTAATTGAATTCTTTATTGGTACATTTTATATACAGCTGACAATCACACTCAACATTGGGGAATTTATACCAGTATATGACAGAAGTTAATTCTCATTTTTACCCATATCCCTACCCACCCACAGTCCCCCACCCCTTATATACATGCTATTTCTTTTCTTTACAAATCATATTTATTCTTTCCTCTCATTACATTCCCCCACCACATTCCCTTTTAATATTTCCTATTTTACAAAATCTATCATACATTCCAGAACTCATTTACATCTACAGGTTCTCATACCAGAGAAAAGATACAGTATTTACATATATTGGATCTATTTATTTCACTTATTAGTGTGTCCTCAAGGTGTATCCATTTGCACATAAATGAATGAAACATGTCATACTTTGTGGCAGAGTAATACTCCATTTTATTAAAAAAAAAAACCCACATCTTCTTTATCCAGTCTCCAATTTATGGGCATCTGGGTCGTTTCCAAGATTGGGCTATCACACTGAGCTGCTATGAACATGGGCACACAAATGTCTTTGCAATATGCATCTTTTAATTCCTTTGGGTATATTCCCAGAAGATTTTTTTAACACTCGCATAAACCAAGTATATAGTCACTCTGAAAGTTTATGGATTTACACTTTTACCGGGGATCGAACTCAGGACCTTTCGCTTGTGAGGCAGGCCCTGGAAACACTGAGCTAACCTTCCGGCCCCTGGATTTACACTTTTATGTTCTTTTGTTTCTTTTCTTTCTGCTCAGCATTCCAAAGCATAATTGTCCAAAGTCCAAGAGGGCAAATAAAACTTCAATCTTCAGTTTTCCTTTTTTTTTTTTCTTTCAATATTAGGAGTAGTAGAAGGAAAGTAGATTAAGATGAACTTCTTTATTTAATTTTGCAAAACCTCCACATAAACAAAATATATTGAGTTATATGGCAATGACCAGAACTTAATAAATAGGCCACATTTACTTCAAAGAAGAGATTTTCCTTTCTATACCATGATGAACTAAATATCATATATTCTAGCAAGGAACAGTCAGATATTGGATATGTGATAATTTGCCTCCATAATAACAATTTTAGAATAAATAATTATTCTGCCATGCAGAGTATAGACATATTTACTTATGGGATTATAACTTAGAAGACATAAAGTCAAAAATTATTTGAAATGAACATTTCATCTTTTCACCCTCCACATTAAAAATATCTAATATAATGTATAGGTTGCTTAAATTCAACCATAATAAAGGTGCTTTTCCCCTGCAAGAATGTCAAAGTTGTTACAAATTTCATCTAAATTTAAGTTACCCTTAAATAACTCAGTATGAAAGGAACACCATGTATATGAATAATCAAACTTTTATGAAAATCAATATATACATATAATTTTTCCACATACAAACTCATACCTATACATTTAAAATGGCAGAATTTCATTTTAAACTCCTGAGTAATGAAGAGTTGAAGAGATTATATCTAATATATGACAGTATATTATATATAATATATGATACACATATGTACAAATGTGCATATATTTATGATGTTTATCTATATGTGTATGATGTGCAAAGATATGCTTAAATATATGTACTTATAGATCTATGGTGATACCTAACTTAAAAATTGAAAAACAATAAAAATCATTTGTTGGCTAATTACATATTTCTAGACATTATCCTGAGTTTCAAGTAACTTTATCAAATTGCTGCCTTTAACTTCCATGTAAGGTGCATACTGTATTTATTTTAAAGAGTAAGATAACACAATAAGGGAGTTTTTAATATTTTCATGAAAAAGAATAAGAAGGATATTCCTCCACCTTGTCCATGAATTGAAAGGACATTTAACATGTTAGAAAACTAAATTGAGCTCAATTTTCTAGCATTAAAATGCATTGCTAAATTAAGTTGAAAATTAGATTTTCAAGGGTAAATTGTGGTAATTCCTTCACAGAATATAAATCATCAGACAAATGTTAGTTATTTATTCCTTTAAGCATTGAAAGTTATTAAGGTCTGATACTTTTTTGAAACCTACAAATAAATGCACTGAATATTCTGAGTATTTTATCTTTCATAAATATTATATATTTTATTGAGCTGAAATTAAGAAAATTCATTTACTGAGTCTTACATTGAACAAGGCTACTTCAGAGACTGGATAAGAAATACACATTTTAAAAATTGGAAGTGAAATGCAGATGTAGCAAAAACATACAATTTAGTTTGATTACAGTATAGGTCAGTTTGGCAGATGAGATGCTTGAAATAGATGATCAAAATTGTATAAGTTAATTCTGTGGCATGCTGAGACATAACAGGCAGTGTTTCTAATGCCCTGCTCTGGGAAGCACATAATTACCGCTGATATTATTGAGGATGTGAATGTAGTCTCCTAGCAATATGCTAAATATTCTCTTTCAAACATTTTAAAAGCTTCATCTGCTCCACTCGCTAAAGTTTTGATTCATATAGAAAGCAGCAATTAAAATTCAAAAGTAGTAAAAGTACTCCTACAGCAGAATATGCCTGAGTATGTATATGATTTAAATCACAAATTTTATATGTGGATATATAAAATACGAATATATATATATCTATATATATACAATGCCTTATGAAACTACGAAGTACATAAAATTTAAACTTGTATCAATTTAAGACTAATTTTTAGTGAATTAGTGAAATAAGAAATATTAAAATATTCATCTGGGGGGCCGGAGATTTAGCTCAGTGGTTCTGGAGCCTGCTTCACACGTGCAGGTCCTGAGTTCGATCTCCGGTAACCACATACAATGCTGGGCATGGAGACTCACGCCCACCAGCAATCAATACCACATACTACAGTTCTGAGCGTGGTGGGTCACGCCTGTAATCCCAGCACTCGGGAGGCAGAGACAGGAGGATTGCTGAGTTTCAGGCTTGCCCAGGCTACATAGTAAGCTCAGGGCCAGCCTGAACTGCAAAGTGAGATCCTGTCTCAAAAAAAAAAAAAAATCTGTTCTGTTGGCAGGACAGTTGTACCTTTCAAAGTATTATGTATTAATATGTTAATAGAGAACGTCAATAAAAATAAAACATGGTTATTTAAATTAATATTCATTTATTTTCTAACTAAAGTATATTATCTATAGCTTTCCTTAAGACACAAATTTTTCTTGTGTGTTAACAAAATACATTTTGAGTAACAGTTACTGGTTAAAATGAGTTACAAATATTGAAGAAAAGATACTCTCTGCAAAAAAATCACTGAAAAATTAAGTAAATGAGATGATACAAATAACATTTTAAAGATAAATCTTGTATGTTAAGTAGAAGTTCCTATGTAGCATTATTTCAGTTTCTATCTTTCCTCAATTTATATTTTTGTGTGTGAGACACAGGAGCAAGTCATATAGCTTTTCCTCCAATACTCAGATTAATTAGGGGACAGTAAAATGTAATTTAGTAATAAACAGATCTTGTAGACAAGTATTTGCCTCTAGAATCATGGGTATAAATATCATTTACTAGAGATGATTCTGTTATAGGCATTATTTTATTCCCAGTCAAATTTTCAGAGACAATCTCACAACATGCATTGCTCATTAGCCATCATAATTAAATATCTATGCTGATGTGAAGACCTTGTTACTGAAACAGTACTTCCAGTGAAAGCCAATAATTCTCAGCCGCAGTCATCCTTAGGCAAAATAGGAATGGGCTATTTTAGATGCTAACATGGATGGTAATGACTTATTCATTTTATATTTTAAAACATAATGCTATTGTTCTAATTGTGGCGATAATAGAAATGGATTTCTATTTACAGCTACTTCTGTGGTAAACTCAGTATACTGAAAAGTGAGGAAATATTGAGTGGCTCTTTCTTTGACAGGATAAAATGCATACAGACTATTTTTTACAAATCCAGTCTTTTTATAAATGTAGTTACTATTACCCTTAATAATCAAAATTATAGTTTTATGATCTCAAACCTAATCACGCTTTATGCCATGTAGTTGAATTACTAGTGATGGCATTGCCCACGTCAGCTTCCCTTCTCGCTCTAGGCTGCTTCTCACCCCAAGCTTATGGCGCCCTTTCCCTTATTCTGATGAGGCCAAGCTAAACCAGTATAAATTATCAGACCAGCCCTAATACAAACCCAATACAATCTAAAATACAGATTACAATTAAAAATGGACTTAGAATAAATTCTGCACCTTTTCTAACAGTTGGTTTCTTTAGGTTAATGCACTCTCCCTTTATCCATGGCTTTTATTTCCTTTCTATCAGTCACCCTTAATCCATCATGGTCCAAAGTAATCAAATGTAAATTTAAGAAATAAACAACTTCTTCATTTTTAATTGGATAGTATGATGAAATGTTTCACCATCCCAGTGGGAGCACAAATCAGAACTTGGACTGACGTATTCTTCCCTACATTCTCTACTGGTCTGTTAATGACTAAGTAGTGTGTTCCTAATTTTATGAGCTCTACTGCCGTGCCAAGGAGGACAGTCACATAATTCTAGCTATGTTGTTCACCTCTATGAACCTCATACAGGTATTGCATCATTTCACACTGTCATGTGAAGATTGTTATGAAGAGTACAATGTTATTTTTTTGAAAGGACAGTCCATATAGCATAACATTTACTATAGTATGTTAGCATAATTGTTCCATTTATCATTAGCTGTTGTTACTATTAATCTCTTACATGCCTAATTCATATCCATATATACATATAAGAAAAAAATATATAGTACATGCAAAGTTTAGTACTGTCTGCGGTTTTAGTTATCAACTAGGAAAGTTCTAACACTTACAGACAAAGAGGAACTGCTGTGATCTCAGTTTTACAACTGTGGAAGGAGATTAATTATAACCTTTAAAATAATCCCTGAAACTGACCTTGAAAATATTAAGGGGTGATGATAAGCCAGGAAATGGGGAACCAATGTGTTCTTAGTGCTGCTTCTTCCCAAAATGTTTTCTTCTCATTCTATGACACGTAAGCAAGAGAGAGAGAGAGAGAGACAGGGAGAGAGAGAGAGAGACAGAGAGAGAGAGAGACAGAGAGAGGGAGAGAGGAAAAGAGAGAGATGGTATGAAATATACATTAAGACACTGATATAAGAAAAAGATGACTGTCATTCTAAGTATATAATTATAGTCTGTCAAAGAAAGCAAACAGTTGAAAACTATATGTGAAACACTAGAACAATTAAAATTTTGTCATGAATGATTCCCCAATATAGAAATAATGTAATTTTGGACTCTTTTTTTTTTCTTGCAGTGCTGGGGATTGAATTTGGGCCCTTGTGCGTCCAAAGGCAGAGCAGTACCACTTGAGCTAAATCTCTGGTCCTGGACTCTTAGTTTTTAATTTTATCAGTACATGCTTGCCGTACATAATGATTATATTCACTGTGTGGAGTTGGTACAGGTACATAGTACACCTGCTAAGAGTGGCTTCGTCTATTTATTTAGCAAATATTTGTTCACTTTCCCCAGGTGCCTAGCATGTTTATATATGTTAAACTTATTGATCTGAACAATACAGAACCCATGCCCTCATGCAAGGTGCACTCCATAGGAAATTTATAAAAATTCTGTAAAACTAGCAGAAAAACTGCCTTCATGTATTAATAATTGCCATGGAGAGGGCCAGAGTAAGGAGCTGACCCTAAGCGTGTAAGAGTTAAGAGTGTAGAGGAGTGGGTCACAGGGCATGTTCAGCATAGGAGACAGCACCAAACTAAAACAGTGTGAGGACTGAGGTAACTGCCTAGACAGACAAACACTAGATATAGCAATCTTGGAGATATTCAGAAGTAAGGGAGAAGTCTGTACTGTCTTTTGAAGTTCTCATAGGCTGTGATGCAATGATTGGAAATTTTCTGGAATTAATAATAAGCTACTCAGTTTTACAGAAATGTGTAATTTACTTTGTAAATTACTAAGTCATTGTTAAGAGTTATGCTTCAGCTCAAGACAGAGTAATAAGGGTCAGATTTCCTTTTCTGCCTGAAGAAACAAAACAAAAACAAATGAGACAAAGAAATAGCTAAGCAAATGAACAAAAAGTGTTTTCTAGACACCTGACATTGGACAACGAAGGCTAGTAATCATTTCAGTCACCTTAGAAAAATAATATGACCTTATCAAATAATATTTTTGTCAAAAAACTCTCAGAAAGAGCAACTAATTAAGAAACCAAGAAACAAATGTTTTTGAAATTGAAATACACAAAAACTGTCTTCTTTTTTTGACACAGTATAATGAAAATATTTTCAAAGCATGTACTTTAGGTGGAACAATTTTCAAATGAAGTAATATAGGTGACTGAAAACAGATAAAATACTTTAACAGATACTTCACAAAGATAATACACTAAGATCAGTGAGGCAAATAAATAAGAACAAGATGACTACCATCCAGAGTCTTAGGGAAATCCAAGTCAAACCACAATGACATACCATCACACAACAATCAGAATTACTAATACCAAAAATTTCAGCATATGCAATATGAGAATGATCAGGTACCTAAAGCCTTATACTCTACAAATAGGAGTATGAAACTGAACAATACCTTTGGACAAATCTATGTCCTTAAGAGCAGAAGAGAAAAGAAACTGAGGTGTAAACCAGTGTGTCTTGCTCATGTTCCAAAGCACCTTGAAGCAGGATGATAAAGGTGAGAAAGGTAGATAAAATCAGAAACTATAAGAGCAATTACTGTAAGGTCTTATAACCCAGTACTTTTAGAATGTTGGCATTCACTTTGCGATGAGAAGCCTTGGAGAAGCATTGTGCAAAATAACAGCATGACAACTGAACCAATGCGTTTTTCATGTTGAGTGTTGATCTTGTCAATAGTGGGAATGTAGTAATCAAATAGAAGACTTTTACAGTGCTCCCTGCTAATCATAGCAGTAGACTCTCATGAGCGGTACAGAGAGATACATTTTTATAGTTGATACTTGGAATTTAAGATTGATGAATATCTTAAAGTGTGAATGAATGTCTTTAATCCCAGCTCTTGGGAGGCAGAGGCAGGAGGATTACTGAGTTCAAGGCTTTCCTGGGCTCCATAGTGAGCTCAGGATTATCCTGAACTATAAATCAAGACCCTGTCTCAAAAAAAAGTATGAATTGACTATAAATATAAGGATGTCAGTTTGAGTAACTGATAAAATATAATTTCCATTCTGAGATGTGGAAGATTGAGTGACTTCCAGAGAAAATAAAATTACTTCTTTTTAACTATAGAGCATAACAAGTTATACACAAATTTCACAATAACTTTAGCAATATACTTGACTATTGTTTACAAAAATACAATGAGAAAAAATGTGCTTATTAAATATTGAGAATAGAAAACAGGAAAAGAAAGTGTTGAGAAAGCCAAAGAAGATATATGAGTATAGATGATATGGTAAGTATTTATTAAACATGATTCATGCAAATTTATAAAAATAAGAATGAAGAAGAATCCAGGAATTATTTGACAAATACTAATTCAATCCATCAGAAAAGGAAAAATTTTCATCATTAAGTATTAGAGATTATTTATAATGTGAGAATTTGTATTGAAAAAATATTAAAATGTACATCACATTTGGCAAAACTATCAGCAATTCAAGAGTTATATTTTAAAGGGCTTTTTATTAGCTAACTTTGATAAAAAGAGAACATTTAGAGACATACTGTGATTAATTTTTAGCATGAATAAAATTTGTTTCACAGGAACCGTACGTTTCTATTTATGGGATATTGGAGTTAATACTGTGTTTTCTTGTTAACCCATGCTCTATTTGTTCTTTATTTTCTAAATTTTGGGTCACCATCTCTTGTCCACATTTCCTGAGCCCACTCATATTAGTTATTTTTCCACATCAAGGCCAATACAATCACTATAATCATCAAAACTTCCATCTGCAATTGTTCAAACACTACATTTGCTGCTCTCTTTATTACTAGAGCTACCTTATTCAAGGATCTCACTTGTAAAGTGTTTGCAACAAAGGTTTATTGCAAGTATAAATTTTACAAATTAGAAACCTTTTGAAAATGCTTGGTCAACACCTTACATTCCCTTCTGGAGGGGTTCTATAGGATTTTTATGCTGAGAATGAACAATATATTTTCTTCTGGACTAAAGGTACTTGAGAGTGTTGTTTCTTTTTTATTATTGTTATTTATTATAGTTGTTTCTTCTTCTCACTTCCAAATATCAACTACTTTATAGCAAGTTAAATTAAAGTACCTACTTCAAAATGATTATGTATTTAAGACATTTATATTTCCCATAGGAAAAACCTCATGAAATAATGTATAATTTGATATTTTTCAAATACTATATTCATTTTAGTCTATGTAATTTGAAATTATCAGTAATTTCTTATTCTAACATGAGCGTCTAACCAGCATCCCACAGTCCACACATGGACCTGGATAGCTAGTACTGTGGTCCCAGATGATCATGGACTCTAAACAGTGGCACTTTTCCTGATGCTTTTCACAATGGGTTGTGTGGTGCTCCAGTGTGGACTGAAGAGGCAACACAGATGTCTCAGAAAGATGGCTCTGCCACTTGTGCACACAACCAGTCAGTGGACTCGAAATCCACATTTTTACATTGTATGTTACACATGTTAGTACCAGCTGATGAGTCAAGTGCAATGATTTCCACTAACAATATACCAACTCACCTATATACGTGTACTTGTGAAGACAGCTAATTGTTATTAAGCAGACATGTTTGGCTTGTGTAATTTTGTACAACAATTTAATAAATTAAAATATTAAAAAAGGAAGTTGTGTGACTCACGCCCACCAGCAATCCATACCATATACCACAGTGTCAGGCGTGGTGGCTCACGTCTGTAAGCCCAGCACTCAGGAGGCAGAGACAGGGGGATTGCTGAGTTCGAGGCTTGCCTGGGCTATAAAGTGAGCTTAGAGCCAGCCCGAAATACAAAGCGAGACCCTGTCTCAAAAAAAAAAAAAAGGAAGTTGTGTTACTCATATGAGTTAAATGTATTATATATTTTATATGTTGGCAAAGACAATTCCTCTTACTTCATTGTAGGACTAGGTAAGCCAACAGGTTAGACATCAACATCTTAAAGACTAAAAACATTGGATATTTTATAATTTATACACTGAACTATCCATGTCTAAAAAAAAAAAACATTCCTTTGTTTAAAATTATAGTTAAAATGTTTGAAATTCATTAGTATTTGAATTAATACCTGCATGTCAGCAACGTTTGGATTCAAACAAGAAATAAACTCTAAAGAGTGAAAATAAATTATCAATTTGTTTAATTTAGATTTTTAAATTATTTTAAGTAATAAGATACACAAATGGGCCTTGATGTAAAGAGGCATATACTTCTGAATAATTCATTCATAAAATTTCAACGTACTGTTTGGTAAATACAGTATGTTTTCTAAATAAGATTTAAGAAGTAAACTTGCTTTTATGAAAAATTAAGTATGTTTTAATTTATTTTACCAAAATTTGATCATTTATATTAATTTTCAGGAACTTTAAACATTTATTACTCACCAGGCACGGTGGTGCATGCCTGTAATCGCAGCCCTTGGGAGGCTAAGGTAGGAGGACGGCAATGAGCTGAAGACCAGCCGGACACAGTGCAGTCAAGACCAGCCCAGACTACATAAGGACACCTTGTCTCAATTTTTAAAAATAATTATTTTATATCTGTTTGAAAATTAGACTCTATTTTGCTCTGACTCAATGAACTCTTAGTTATTGCTGATTATCATTTAAAAGTGTTTTCTCAATTATAATATTATGATAGAACTGATAGGCAAATAAAGGTTCACTGTTAATAACTAACAAGAGGACAAATTACATTTCATCTGTAAACGCATTTTCGTGAGTATATTTTCAGTATTTTTTCTAAGTATTTTCCTGAGTTATAACCCTTTAAATATCGTTATGTAAGAATTTTGTTTGTGCCCTTTACTGAAGTATGGTGTTAGTCCAGTTCTAGGATTTAACAGTCACTGGACAATCAAACACGCCTCTTTCTTATTCATGTGCTGTTGGCAGTTGTGGCTCTGATCTCCCCATAGTTCATCCAAATCCGCTCACAGGCTGGGCTTTTCTGTCAACTCATTTCATTAGCCAAGACTGAGTAAAATGGCTGCCTGGGATTTTACAAAAATTAAAAGAAAAATCAAAGTACTAAGTTTGGTTTTATCAAGAAAAGAAATTTAAATTCCACAATATAATTGATGTTGAAATACATATGTTTATATTTCCAAAATCACATATATAAACTTTATTCATACTGTAATTTTATTAATATCACTGAATCTCCATATGATAGAGTTGTGTGGATATTATTTAACATCTTAAAATCTGGTAAGTTACTTTTTAATATAAAATTTAGGCTAAAGAAAAAGATTTCTAAATTGTATTCTAGTAAAAAGTTTTAGGTTATGGTACAGTGATTGAGGTCTATAACATAGTCCCATGAGGTAATGTAAGAGAATTCGTTTTCTGTCATCTAGAAGTATATTAAAAAATATAAAACAGACAAATACGTTCAAGTATGCTTATCTTAATAACTTGGCAAAAAAAGAATTAGGGGAGTAAAAGACCATCACTGCTATCTGTGCTATACAATTTAATGTGAGAATATATGTAATGTGAGACATCTAATTATGTTATAATATTGCCCACGAATCTCTATTAAAATGTAACTTCCATGAAGGTAATATTATACTTATTTGATTACTGATATTTATGATATATCATAAATATATATATAGAACAGTGTTCAACATGAAATGAAAGAAAGTTCTTAAGAATCAGAATTCAAATTTGGTCTCTTATTACACCCCAGCTCACCCAAAGGGACTGGTCAATACCACCCAGCACTATCCCTAACAGGAGTCTTAACTCTAACCACTGGTCTTAGTGTAGAATAGGAAGGACAGGGTGGGGTGGGCAGGGGAACGGGAGAAAATGAGGACTAAGTCATGTCATACGCTGGTACAAATTCTCAATGTGGAGTGTGATCATGATGTTTCTATAAAATGTACCAATAAAATCAATTTAAAAATAAAAAGAATTGTCTAAGACCTCTGAGAATTAAGATGGAAGAAGCCTTCTTTAAGCTCTGCGATTGAACTAACAAACCATCAAGACATACAGCTGAGCTCGTACCTTGATTACTGATTCCCTTTACACTTGTGTCATCTGACTTCTTTTAGAATTTGTTGTATTATCATGTATCTCTTATGCTCTTCAGCATTTTCAGATTTTTTCAGTATGCACATTCAAACATAGTTAGCTTACTTTACCCTATAAAACAACTAATCAACTACTTTGTACTATAAAATCTTCTTTGTTTCAATTCTCAGTTTATATTACCCACATCATATGATCACACCCTTTCTCTGAAAACTTCCCAGTTATCTACTTTTGAGCATTAGATTTCGGGAATCATCTCAGACCTGTTGGGTGAGAGACAATTTCTATTTGTAAAGAAAAGATGTACATGGCTAAGGTTTAGAAGAAAAGAGAAAATATGGGTCTCTCATTCTCCTGTCACTTCAGGCAGAATTGTGTATGAGTCTGCTTCGATCTTTAGCACAAAGGAAAAAGTACCCTGTGGATTGAGAAATATACTTTTTGCCACGTGGGCAGTATCTGTTTGATTGCTAGACTATTGCCAGGATTTGTGGGAAAATACCAGCTGCTTAGGCCCTGGAGTTCTCCAGGGCACATGGTACATCCTCTCCTGAGGGAGGGGATCCTAGTCTCTGAGTGAAGCTAAGTTCAGAAGCTAAGTTCCCTCTGGAGCAACTCCATGTGCTAGGTTGCTCTCCATCTGAAACAACGCAGGGAACACCTAAAATACCAAACTGCTAGCTTCACTGCACTTCTTAAAAAAAAAAAAAAAGTTACCATTTTTGCTATTCACAAACTTTTGGTTTCAGTTTCCCCTGAGCTCTGAAACTTCTTTTACCACATCCCCCAAGGTCTACTGGGTTAAATCTGCACAGCATTCCATTCACATCACCTTTGATTTTGCAGCTTGTTTTCTCACAGGTCTCCCTGTGAGCTCTCTCAACTCTATACTCCTTCATAACCTTGTTGTGTAGTTGTAAGGAGGTCAAATTCAAACTCATATACAAATATTTATTTAAGAAAAACCTAGAAACAATCTAAGTAAAACGCTGTGTGGAACCTGAACCATCTATGGGAAAGTCACAGCTGTCTATCCTGTTCGATGCTTCCGAGCACAGTGTCACCTGGAAGGTACAGTCAGCCTAGAATAAGCTCCAGGGCCCTGCTACCAACACCATGTAATGAGAAAGGAAAACCAGTCCTAGGTCACACTATAACACAGTATCCCAAACAAAGGAATATTACAAAACAAAGGGCCAGCTTACAACCCCAAGTAGACTTGTGAAATACTTACGTGTATTGCACTATAGATGGATTCTCTAACTGGTTACAGCTAATGCACATGTATTGAATAGCATTGAGTTCACTAAAAATCTCATTCCCAATAACCATCCATATAAGAAGCCACTTTTATCACTCTGCATGAATTCGCACAGTGTTAGTTGTTGGTCAAGATAGATTTTAGAAATCCTGGAATCAGCCTGCTATGGAGTATGACCGACCCTATATTAGTACTGGTGACTTGAATGGAAGGTGCTTTCTTGATATGAAAGTTATTTCCCTAGAACGTGCATTGGTGATTACTATAGCCGACTTTCACAGGAAGTCAGATGAGCTTAACTGACATACTCACAGCATCCTACTATGAGTATTGAAGGAATTTAAAAGCTATGACAATCATCATGAAAAGTAGCAATGTCATCCACAACTCTGTTGGTGAGGTTCTCTAGGAACAGAATGGATACAACACACACGCACATTCACACACACACACACACACACACACACACACAGGCCTATGAATGCATGCTCTATAACTATGCAAGGAGTTTCTTTAGGTGTGCTTACAGAACCAGAGACAGGAGATGCCACAATAACTGTGTGCACACCGGACAACTAAAGGACCCCATAGCTGCTCAGTGCAAGAAGATGGAAGCTGTTAACATGAAGGATCAAGGGTGCAGCGTCAGTTGGAGACCCACGGCCTAGAAGCTCATGAGGGAGCTGTGGCAGTGGAAGGTAAAGAACGTGGAGTCTGAAGTTCACAGGCGACAGCAGCCAAAGACACCTGCTCAACCAGAATGCCGCTCCGCAAACCGCACACCAACGTCCTTTTAAAATGCCTTTTATACTATCAAGGCATCAAGTCAATCATTTGGCACTATGACACATCCATCGGTGTGGATCTTTCCCCTTCAATTGGCTGGCTTCACTGTCAGTTATCTCTGCAAACACCTTATGGAGACACCAAAACTTGCTTTGCTAATCCAGTCAACTTGACACAACACAATTAACAGTCACAGCCATACTGCTTCTTAGCCAAGTGACTGAAGAGAAAATCCTATCTCCTTCTGATCATATCTCTCTGATTTTTATGCTGCTTTACAATTACTAACTCATATCTTGTTTTCTTTCTTAGCTTTTACTTGGCTTGTGTTTTCTTTCCTTACCATTCTAATTATTTTCATATACTTCTTTTCATATTGTATATGTATATAATCTTCTACAATTATGGGTTGCTTTACTGGTAGTTTTAATGGATACAGTTTTATTGAACAGTATAGTTTTTATAGATAGTGGCAGAACTTCCCCAGAAGCCACACCTGCTTTTAATCTAATCACCAATATTTGCAATACTGTGCTACATTTATTATAATGGATGAACAAATATAGATTCAATATTAGTAACTACAATCTACAGTGTATGTGATTGAACCTCCGTTGTACAGTTCAGGGGATTTCAGGAGTCCACAGTGTCACGTACATCCTGGCACACAGAGCAGTTTTCCTGCACTAACAATCCAACTATTCTATCCGTAAATCCCTCTTTTTCTCTCCAAACTCATCCATCACTGAACTTTTCTTGGACTTGGTAAAATGCCACAGGGTTGGTACTATACTGATTTTAGTCTTTTTTCTCACTTAGGAATATGCATTTGCATTGCCTCCCACTACTTTAGAAGATTTATAGCTTATTTCCTCTTATTTCTGAATAATTTTCCTTTTAATACATATACTACACTTTTAAGACTTCTACATATAGGTCATCTAGGTTGTTTCCAAATTACGACAGTTATGAATAAAACTGTTGTAGACATCTTTGCCGAGATAAGTACTGTGTGGACATACGTTCGGAATTCATTTGGGAAAATATCCAGAAGTGTTATTGTATCATTACACAATAGGAGAATGTTGAGAAAGCGCTGTCTTCTAGAATAACTGTGCCATGTTACAACTCCATAGCAGTCAGTTGATGGGAGTCTGACATTCCAAATTCTCATCAAGCTTAGGCTTCAATTAGGGACACAGTTGTACCTCATCATTTTAATTTGAAATTTTTATGATAGGATTTCAAGGATTTTTACATGTGCTTGCTTTTTTGTATATATTGTTTGGTAAGGTCTCTGGGTTCCTAACAGGGAGGATATTCATTAAACTGGAGTCCTTTGTAAATCCAACAGGATGGGTCTCACACACCTTTGATAGAAAATACAATATAAAACAAAAAACACTGAACACACAAAAATATTGTAAATAAACTATTTTTACTTTTACAGTTACCTTCAGAGGGCAAGGTAAATATGTGAGCTGGTGTGCTATTTGTTCACATCAAGAATGTTACTAAGATCTGTTCATATCTGTGCAAAGACATAGCTTGAACTTTCTTAAGTGAAGGCTTAAGAATTTTAAGAGCCCTTTAAAGGTTTAGAATAGAAGTGGTGCTGGTGCCAGGGAAGAACTTATTCTCCTGGGACCCTGGATTCTTACTCTCTACCTCTGAGGTTAAAATTCACCCTGTTCATGGGGAATTATAAATTTTTCAGTTTATTTATTTTCCTGTGTAAATGAAAGTGATGTCTTCCAATATTTTTATATTTCTTATCTAAAACAGTCTTTGATATTTGTTTTATAATTGAATAAATTTACTCAAGATGTCTTCTTTCTGCTCAAGATTATCATTTTTGCTAACTTCATATTATTTTGTTGTATACACCAGCCACATGTCACTTCTTTATTGTCCTAACAATGGTTACTCTGCATTAAACTCCCTTTTCTGACAGTCACCTACCTGTTAGGCACACTTTTCTGTATCCTAAACTGTATACCCTTTTTATTTATATGTGATGTATGGCTTTTCTATATATATCTATAAACTCCCTTATTCATCTTTAAGTTAATTTTATGCAGTAAATTCTATTCCTATCCTAATTTTTAAACATGTAAATGGGCCACAGAGAAATTAAGTAAATTACACAATAGTAAGTGTGAGTGTAGAATGTAAACTGTGATCAGCTGAAATATTTTCAGAGGTAGTTTCAACCACTGTACTGTACTTGGATTTTTACCATAGTGTGATTGGATTACATATTTTTAGAGCACAATTGATTATAATTTTATTAATTATGTCTATTTACTTAAGTGAGAGAGCAGGACCCCTGGGAATTTCCACTTGCTCTGGGAATGGGTGTAGTGAGTGGTCCTCTTCTTCATTCACTTTTAATGTTCTCTGTTTTTCTGTCATTTTTACTTTTTGGTCAAAATGCTGGTAAGTATACTGATATATCTGACTTTTGTTTTTAGTTTAATTCAATTGTTTTAAATGTAACATAATTTTATAATTTTATTTACTTCATAACAGAGTTAATGATTTGGGATATAGCTTTTATGAAAATATTATTTATATTCTTAGGCAATGTAAAAACATTTTCTCATTAAGTTTAATCATTACTTTAAAAAGTTTTTGATATAATTTAAGTATTCTTATTATTTTTAGAATCTTAAATCAGTGGTAGGATAGGAATAACCTTCCTATCAAAGAGAAAAGAAAGCTTTATAGATGATGGATGGAAGTTTTTACAATCAGTTATGAAAATAATACTAGAATCAATTTTATATCATCTCTCATCAGATATGTATCAGCTTAATTTGAAGGAGAATTACATGTGAAAAAGGATGTTATATATTTTGGAGTTAAAATGGACTTTCAAACTGAGATTCAAATAGTAAAGGAACCAATCTGCAATTCTATTCATCAACAGATTTACTAAGAGAACACAGAACCAGTGTTCCCAGCCCCATTTACTAATGAGGTTATCTTTTCTCCATTATACTCTTTCATATAAACAATGGAGTAGTACTCAACCATAAAAATAATAAATTGAAGTCATTTGTAGGAAAAACAAATTCACTTTCAGACTAGAAGTATAAGTGAAATAAATGAAAGAAGGCTAAATATGCCTGGTTTGTCTTATATGAGAAAATCACAGTATAAATAAAGTGCAAAAATCACAGATGACAGGAAGCATGGAGATAGACCTTGGGAGATGTGAAGGAGATCTAGATATGGAGGCAGACGAGTGAGGCCAAGGGAAAGGAAAAAGAATTAAGATATGATATCTAAATGAACCAACTCGTCACAGTGAATAGAGTCATTATGTACTACAAATATGCATTAAAACAAATAAAGAAGCACTTTAAAATCTATGTAAGATAATTTCCATTTACCGAGTTAAATTTCTACAAAGGCATGTGAAAGTGCTTATTGACATTAGCGATGTTTATTCACCAAACTTGATACTCAGCCAGGAGCCCCTTCGACACTTGGCTGCAGTTTCCGCTCCATCTCCAGTTTGGGTTGTTTCCTGCCTCTGCCCTGAGTTAAAGTCATGCCCGATCATCCCTGATGTTACAAAATGGACAGGCTTTTAGGATGCAGTATTGTATTGTAAATTCTAGAAATGAAGCAAAGAATCAAACAATGTGAAAGGAACATTTCCACAATTTATACACCTGTCATTCCAGCACTCAGGAGGGAGAGGCAGGAGGATTGCTGAGTTTGAGGGTGCCTGGGCTACACAGTGAGCTCAGGGCCAGCCTGAACTGCAAAGCGAGACCTTATAAAAAAAAAAAAAAACCTACTTGGACACATGATTTAAGTCCATCACTAAAAACTCAGAGGGGTTGCTTCTTGAGCATCAGAGAGCCTCCGGGAAACAACAACCAAATGAGACCTCCGCAATTATTTATTTGTAACTCAAGGACATGAGAACAAGACAAAGAAGAAAAGCACTTTGCAACATAATGTGTAGAGGTTTTCATCTAGAGAAGAAGGCCAGATGGGAGAGGTTTTTGCATGACACATGCCAGCCTGGTGTAAACATTCTTTGGGGGCTCAAGGAAACACACTGGCCAAAGCAAACATCTGACAGTAACATGCTCTCAACTGTACTGACTGTGGTCCCGCAGGTTCTGCCCTGAATGCCAACCTTGCATCCCAGACCCATGGGGACTGTGGTTCCCCTCAGGTCCTTTCCCCTTTTTCTTTCATTTCAAACCTTCCACTGGGCAGGGTCTCCCCACGCTCTGCTATCAAGTTAGAGGGAAAAAAAAAATCCAACATGAAATAGTACAGAATATTCCCTAAAGGACACATTCTTCCCACAAGCTATAAAAAGGGAAGTATATGCTTACTATAATAAAAATATGAAACAATATTATACTGTGGGAATACAGTTTCCATTTGTTCACTCGGATCTGTAAACATTTAAGCTTTGCAAGCAATGAAAACACAGAGACCATTTATTTAGTTATCATTATTTTTTCTGCATTTTAAGAGGAACTTTTCAAGAGAGCTGTAAATTTTTAAATAATATCCTACCATTTCAGCAACTCCATTTAGTCACTTGTGAGTTAAAACAAAAGCAACATGTAAAAAGTTCATCTGCGGCACAATGCTTCCAGTGGTGAATCTTTCCAGAAACATATCACTTGCTGAGATGCAGTCCCTCTAAAAATTGAACTCATTGCTATGCACATTAGTGGACAACCTGCTGTTCCAGAGATTCTAAGAAGAGTTATTCCGGCACAAACAGTAAATCAAGCCTGAATGGTAAAGTGACTGTCCTCACTTAAAATCATTATTATACTGTCAGCATTACAAATGTCACACTGAAACTGCAGGGCCTTGCACAACACAGACAGGGAGGCAGCAAGAATGGAAGATTACCTGCTACCGTACTTAACTTTGATTACTTTGTCTCTCTAATCAACAACACTTATATCCTACTGGAGTGATGGCTACACTTCCAACCATGTTACATGGCAGTGATTAAAATAATGAGCATATTCAGTGATGAATAAGTATGCTTTCTCCTCACGGAAGTCCCTGCTGCTCTGAAGCTGTAAATCTGCTTAGGAACTCAGCTTTAGCTAAAATGATTATGGGTTGTGATTTACTACAAAATTCCTATTTTAAAATGCAGTACTGACCAAAAGCACTAAGCTATAATTAGCCTAGAGGCAGTTTGCAATGTGAGCAACCTTTATTATTCTAAAATCTTTTTTAAATTTTTAAGAAATTGAGATTTTTGGTGCTTTTAAGGAGTACATTTTAATCATATTCATAATTGAGAATTTGTACTCGTATAGAATATATCTCGATTCTGATTTTTCCCATTGTTCTATCATCTCAACACCCACATCCCTATACACATAAGCTTTGTTTCTGTTTTTTTTTTTCCTTTTTACCATCAAGTTTTTTCTTCCCCTTTGCTTTCCCTCCCTGCTGCAGTTCCCCTTTCCCTTTTTTCTTTCTATTTCACAATATCTCTCATACAATCTGGACAATCCCATTCATCTTTACTGCAGCTAAATATACGTCTGAATTTAGTTGACGTATGCACATACAGTGAAAATTGAAATTATTGAAAATCTAACGTAGGTAAGTTGAATCCCACTCTGCATATGGAAAATCAGTTCCTAACATCATTACCTCACCATGAGTCAGGAACGTGAATTATGGGGCTTCGTGTTTTTCTCAGCCTGTGTAGACTCAGCCACATTTCCAGCTATCATACATGAAAGGAATCAGCGTCAACAAAAAATGTACAAGAGCATCGCTAAAAGACGATATGTATATGCTGTGCTTTAATGTTTTCTTACTTTCAAAAGCAGGACCTCAGGTATTCAGGTTCTTGTAGTTTGAACATCAAGTATAATACGTAAAATGAACACTAAGTTGTGAAGGAACGTGCGACTATGAGGGAAGATACAGGATTGTGCAGGGAAGGAAAGAAAGAAGAATAGAAAGGGCGGCAGACAAGCAGGACTTGGTCACAAGGCATGATATATTCATGTCTGTAAATGTAGCAGTGCAGTCTATTAATTTTTACTCTGTTAATAGGTAATAGGTATAATAGTATACAGAAACATCAGATAAATGCAAATCTTTAAAACATTTATTTAGTAAATTATTGTTGAGTGCCTCCTCTGTGCTGAATGACAGCTTAATAGTCTGAGAATATTCCTTTAAAAATTTATTGGGCCAGAGAATTAGCTCAGTGGTTCCGG